>VZRN01001158.1:1146968-1173313 GCA_013397935.1 Dasyornis broadbenti
TTTTTTTTTTTTTTTTCCTTTTGGTGGGGTGGTGAGTGACATTTTCCTTTAATAGCCTTTATCTCCTGTCCTTGTGAAACGAATTTCCTTGCACCCAGCTCGGACCTGCCCTCCAGACCCTGCAGCCTCTGGGTATTTCCCAGTGCAGACCCCAGACCGCAGGGCTCCATCCAGTTTTGTTCGCATGTGGAAAACAGCTGCACCTCCCTCCAGGGAGACTGGGTGCTCCTTTGAGCAAGAAAATCCCCTGTCTGTGGCAGGAAGGACCCCCAGTCCCCACCAGCTGTGTGCTCCAGCGTTGCTGCACACATGCTATGCCAGGAGACAGGAGCTGGGAGCTGGCATCCAGGAGTTGGGAGCAGGGGTCCAGGAGCTGGGAGCAGGAGCCTGTGGCTGTTTGCAGTGAGATTCTATTAGCTGAGTTACTGCTGTAATTTCCTAATGGGACGGGGAGCACGCAGGAAATGATAGAAGTGTGTAATTAAACCAAGTCTATCTGAGGGTCGTCCATTACGCCATGGTAATTTCTGGGTCGCGACATCCTCCTCTCCCTTTTATAGAAGTGGGAGAGAAGGGAGGTGTGAGCACGGCACTCTTCTCTTGAAGCCGTAGGTAGCACACCTTTATGGTCATAAATCCCTGCTTATTTATGGTCCAGGGAAGTTAACCTTCCAAATCAGATTACACAGATAATTCTGTCCCTTGCCTTTACCTGGCTGGCAGGAAGAAGAGCTGCTAGGGAAGAGGCACTTATTCCAGCAGTAGAATCTGTTGTGTAAAGGAATTTAGCAACATCTTTCTGAATAAATGGAGAGCTCTCCTTTGGGACTCACTGTTTTTTATTGCAGGAGCTATTAAAACACTATGAGAGCAGCAGGGATCAGGGCAGCAGGTTTGGTCTATTTGCAGAGGGTAGTTAACCTGGTTATTTAGAGTCCAGCTGTAGATGTTCCTCCATATTCCTGAACTGCAAAGAGTAAAAGCCACAGCAGTTTGCAAATCCTCCTTCCAACACTCTGCTTCCAGGACTTGCTGCTCTCTGCCCGTTGCTCATGGACCTGCTCCTGACACCCAGGGCAGGTCTGCCAGTACCTGGTGTGATCAAACACTGCCAGACCCAGCCAAAAACCACAGCACAGATGCAATAATCCCACGGAAGCAGGCAGGAGCCAGCATTTTAAAGACAAGGCCCAGGTTTTGCTCCAGAAAAAGCCCCACTGGAAGATGGCAGGAGCCTGAGAATAGGTGCTGTGCACAGAACAGAGATGTCCCCTTTAGGGTTATTCTAGGCACAAGCCCTTTGGTGATTGGTGTCTGACACCTTCAGTGCAAAGTTCCCCTTCACTGGGTCTTGTTTCTGTCAATGCAGCCCCTTCAGTCTCAGCAAGGTGGGCATAGCCTTTGCCCATCCAGGCAGCTTAGAATAAAGCTGTGGTCACAAAGCACTGAGGAAAGTGCATCTGCACTGGGGAAAAACTGCCTTTGCCTGGCCTCTAGAGTTAGTCTGATCTTCAAACTGCTGCATTAACACAATCTCATCCTCACTGGGAATATCAGCTTTTCTTAGATCCTTTTCTGATTTACAGTGTTATTGTTGGGACAGGGTAAACAGTTACTTAATTCAAACAGGTATTTTATGACATGGAGGGATCTGAGATGCAAAATTCAAACTCGCAAAAAACATCCCCAGAGTTGCACTGAATTGGATTCAAGGCTCCCAGGTTATAGTGGGACAAGAAGAATGGCAGATTTGCATGGCCCCTCTTTTCCTTCAATCAAGCATTTCGTCGTTGTGATGCAAATAAGCAATCCGTGACGGACTCGCTGGGATCTGTGCAAGGGCTCTGCACATCTCACTGGCAGCTGGCAGAGCCCTTCATTATCCCATAACTCTTGCACCAACATCCCACAGCCTTTTCTTCTCTTCCTTCAAAAACTTTGGCCCTCCTTCTAATTAAATGGCTCTGCTCTAGCATCAGCATCCCTTGGTGGGAACAGACTCAGCAGTCATGTGAAAGGTGAAAGCTGGAGTGTCCTTTCTGAGGAGATATTGGGCACACTGGCAATTTGGGGTGAATTTCCCCCTCTCTGCCCTGTGTTAAGACAGTTTCAGACAGGTTGGAATACAAGGAGAAATGCAAAACCTGGTCTGTACCTTAAAAGAGAGACAGAGCAGCTACCCAGCAGGTCAGACATGCAAATCTGAATCTGAGGTCTTCATCAGAGCCTGATAATATTGGCCAAGGGTGGCAGAGAGGATATTCCTCATGCAGCCTCTGCGAGTCAGTTCTGGAAGAGAATAGATCCTGATGCCTGGAATTTCTTGGGCAGAGGCTGCAACCTGGCAGACAATCCAACCACCAGGAATTGGTTTAAATCCAACAAATTACATCCTCCAGTGCCTTAAGAGCCGTTGGGACATGGATCTCCAGAGATGATAATAGAATCATTTAGGTCAGAAAAAACCTTTAGGATCATCAAGTCCAACCATCAACGCAAGGTCAAGGCCACCACTACCCCATGTCCCCAAATGCCACATCTACATATTTTTAAAATACCTCTAGGAATGGCAACTCCACCACTTCCCTGGTAAGGATAGAGCACATGACAGGAAAGATGGGAATCTGACAAAAACTCCTCCCTGCAACATGAAATGAGCACTAGGAAGGATGGGAGAAGTAAAATGAAAGCAACCCAAACATACAGAAGCCTGTGAGGCCTCTGGAATCCCACAGCTACTTCAGGCTGCCTGAGAAGCCAAGTACTCAGCAAAGACAAGACTCAGGCAAGCAGGATGTTATTCTGCATTCCTATCAGAACATTCAGAGGTTTGTATCCTTAGGTTATTGGCATCCTGGGACTGTGGATTATGGAGGTATAAATTACGACCATTAACTGCCACAGACGTGACTGAAGTGCCCAGCTGGAGACAGCACACCCCAGTCAGCTGCTGCAGCACCCAGGACCTGTTCATCCAACATAACGCATCATCAACTGGACCCATCTAATCACTTGGATTAATGTAATAATCCTGTAAAGAGAGGTTTTGAAATGAAGACTTCTGGTCTTTCAGCAAAGGGTCCTAGCTGGAGGCTTGGCAGTGGCAGGAACCATGCAAAGGGGCACCTTCCCCACTGCTCACTGTGGATTCACCTGCTGTTGGTTTCTCAGAGATGTGCTGTGAGTTCTGTAACCAAAAAAGAGTCTAGATTTCAGTGTTTGTTGATGGTTAATCTGAAAGGAGACTGCAGGTCCTTATGGTCTTAGAGCAAAATCCTCCCCTCCCCATATATCTTCAAATTTGGCTTGTGCTAAGGAGGTACTGAGTGTGATCTGTGCTGCAGCCTGGCCCCTCCATCAGGAGTGTCCATAGCATGGACTTTATTAGGCTGTCGGGCAGCAATGAGGTCAGGGAGGCTGGTCAGGGGGTGATGGGCTCCTTCATTTATAAATGCCCACAGAAGGGTGTCCTGGGAAGCACCGCTCTGCCCTGCGATCGCTCCAAGGACAGCAGCGAGGCAGAGATGGACAAATCAGCTGTAAAAATTACACCCTTGCCTTTCCACTTAGGAAAACATTATCCCTGCACCCTGGTAGAGGTCTGGCTAATGATAAATGGGTGCTAATGGGAAGGAGGGAGCAGATCTGCCAGTCGCTATCTGCATTGTCTATTAGAGTAGGTAAATCCTGGTGCTGGTGTAAGGAAAACCCCCCCAGATTTTATTGCCATCCTATGCCTGATGGCAAAGGCAGCAAGAGAAGTCGATCCTTTAGAGAGGGCTTGCTCCATACCCCAAATGCTTTGGATGGGAAAGCTTTACTGGTGGGGGGACATTTTAGGCAGCTTGCATTTCCTAGGGAAGGGTTTCCCCTCAGTTGGGCTTTTTTGTGTGATTCAAGCCTGGCTCATTTGGGATTGTCCGCAGAGGATTTGCTACAGGGCTTTTATTTGGCAGAGCTGGGTGGATGAGCTTTAAACTGGTCCGTGTTACCCATCCCTTCACCAGCCTGCAGCTCGAGCTGTGCGGGGAACCTTCAACCTCATCATCACCGGCGTGAGGAAAATGAGAGGCACATCTCATTCCCAGGGAGCTCCTGACACCACAGATTTTGCAACCTGCGTTTTGGATGCAGCTCACCTAACTGCAATTAAACTTCTGAATTAGTAAAAGCTCGGAACTAGCAGTGAAGAAACGTCTTTGGCATTTGCTCACACTATGGTTTGTGTGTCTGTGCTTTGCAGCTCAGCCTTTCTGGAGTTTTGGTTCTCTTTCTCTGCATGACTATAGCAGTATCTTTCTGCAAATTAATCTCTTTTAGTGTTTTATTTTTTGCTGGAGAAATTCTCAACATCAAAACAAACCTGGTGTGTGGCTAAGGGAGTGATGAGGAGTGAGCTCTCTCAGCTGATCTTCACTGTGAGCAGAAAATGCCAGAATTTTGGTTCAGTTTTGATCCAAATCTGCATCTCGTTCTGGATGGGATTAGCCAAACCAAACCCTCCAATCTCCAGGGCAGGTTGTAACTCACTGGAAAAACAAAGGAGCAGTTTCTTTTTTCCTTTCTCCTTCACTAATCATGCAAACCCCATTCTTCTAACAATTAATCTCAAACATATTTTTTTCTCTTCCCATCTATTATTCCTTACCTGAGTAATCTCCATCTATTGTATGGTGCTTCTTAGGTCAGGCATTAATGTATTTCTCAAAGGTAATCCTTAAATACCCAGGCTGATTTTGTGAAGGGGAAGGTACTGTTGGTCTTTTCTAAATCATTTGTTTTGAGGGAGTCTTGGAGGAAAGGTTATATGTATTTATTTAGAAAATGCAATAACATTCTAATGAGAAAATACAGCGTTAAATATATATCACATGTATTTATTTCTCAGAAAACTCATATTGTTCAGGTTTTGGGTGGAAGCCAAGCACTTGTAACAGTTACCTGGCATGATGTGGCCCCGTGACAGAAAGTCTAATGAAGACTTTCTTGATAGGAATGTAATTGTAAAGAAAAAAAATGATTAAAAAATTGGTTCCAGTGCTCTGTGATCCAAGAGTTCATTTGTTTCCTTATTCATGCACTAAACAAGTCCCTAATTAATCTTGAACCTTGGAGAAAGGAGACTAGATTGGCATCTTCTGAATACGAATGTACTTCTCGTTTTGGAAAGTTTGAAGAGGCTCTTAAGCATTCTCTTTTAATGGTATTTTTGCAAGGGTTTAAAGTGGCTTCATTAGCCTGCCAAAGCCACTAATTGCATTACCATATTTTTAAACTTCGGAGATTCCTTTAAAAAAAAAAAATAAAATTTAGATTAATTTGCTGGCTGAAAGCACCTGAAGTGTTCAGTGACTGTCATGGTCCTCAGCTGGAGCCAGTGCAGCACTGAGCAGCATGGGGCTGCTGGGGCTGCCCCTAGAGGTGCCACCCCTGGTGTCCCTCCTGGTCCTGGGCAATTCAGGCAGCCCTGGACACGGCTCTGCCCACGGAAACCTGCCTGAATTCCTGCCAACCTCAGCGCCGAGCCGGGCAGGACCAAATCCTTGTGCAGGGACAAGCTGGTGCTGGATCTGCAGCTTTGGTTGTTTGGGGCAGAAATGCAGAACCAACTGATCTCTCCCGCATCAGCTTTGGCTGGGGAACAAAGTGCTGATTGTGTTTTGAGCCACCGCTGCAGATATTTAGCAAAACCCCCCCAGCTCCGGGGTGCAGCCCATGCTGAACACTCACCCTTCCACAGCCCTTCCGTGTCCAGCAGGCAAAACACTCCTGTAATCCCAGGCCTCTTGGAGGAAAAGTGGCAGTGCTGATTAACTCTGGCTCCTCCGTTCCTCTGTGCTGTGAAGTGTGAAAGGGATCGAGTCAAAGCCTCAGATGGAAAGTGCCAGCCAAGTTCAAAGTGTGGCTGTGTTAGTCCAGCTGTTCTTATTACAGTAAATAGGCACCTGAACTCTAATGAGGTCACTTCCCTGGATCTTGCTTGTGTGTGGCCCCAGGTGGCTTATCTAAGGTAATATGAATAATACGAACAAGATAAGATAAGGCTGTTAGCCCCAAACAATATTATCAGCCTGTGATTTTAGCTGCCTACCTACTCCATCCTGACAGCGAGGGATAAAAGAAAACCTAAAACTCCAGCCTTGGAGACTTACAAAAGCCTTGTTAAAACCCATACGAGAGCTCCGAGAAGAAATATTACCCTGTCTGGGGGAAGGGGGTGGAGGAGAATCAAGGGCACCAAGAAGAAAATACAGCTCACGGTTGAGGGAGTTGGGTTTTTTTTTCTTGCTTTGCAAATGTGTTCTTGCTCATTTCATTGTGAGCACCACAATATATTATCAGCTTTCACGGAAGTGAAGAGTCGCCGAGGTTTCATTAGTTATGTTTATGCCAATAGAAATAAATCTTTGCAGTCATCAGAACAGGTTTGTTCATACCCCCCAGTCCTAACTGGGGAATTTCACTGGCCACATCCCTGTTGTGCTGGTGGAGCAGATACAGTTTGAGATATACTTTGGCCTTATTGATTTGAAGGCTTCTTCATTACTTCTCCAGCACTGCAGATCAATAGCCATGCCTAGAGCAGCATAATAGATTTTTTTAAAAAATCAATTAAACAGAATATTTTTAACAGAGCCCAGTGCAAAATTCTGTTGCATTTTGATATGCGTGTTTTAAGTCTTGCTGCGTTTACCTGCAGACCCCTATGCCTTGCTGAGGAATGGGAGTCTTTGTTTCAGCATCCCTGTGCTGTGGTGTTCAGCCTCCAAAGAAGAAGGAATGACTCCAGATTAGAAACAAGAACCACCCAGCTTTTCTCCTTTGAAACCCATATTCATCACTGCAGCCTCGCCAGAGAGTGAAATAATATTTGTGGTCTTGGCTCAATCCCCAGTGGACAATAATTCAGTTAAAATACACCAAAATCTGTCATGCTTTTTCCTTGCTCCAAGTCTCTGAACACAAAGAGATGAGCTCCTCTTAAATTAGCTTTCATGCTCGAGGGGTTTCCTTGTGCATGCAGAGCCTGATCCTGTCTCCGCTAGGGCTGGTGACAAATTCCCGACTGATTTTGGTGGCCCAGGACTGGAGTCAGGCAGCAGCGTGGCCGATGGCAGCCCTGGGTCTTGTTGCCATCCCAGAGCTGGGAAAAGCAGCTGCTCCTGTCCTGGCATCCTGTGGGACTGTGTAGGTGGTGTCCTGGCACTGGAACTGGCCAGGAATCTTCTGTGTCAGATTTCTGCCGCAGTGCAAGTGGTTAACATGGTATAACAGAGGCAGGTAAATCCTTATGGGAAGGGAAACTCATATTTGAGAAGCTCTTCCCCAGTGGAAGGATATGATGAAGGATTCTGGTGAAGTTCTGAATGGTGATGCTCATTGAGACCTTTCTCCAGTCACAGGTCCCTCAGATGGGGCCACTTAAGGTCATCCCACAGCAGCCAAAACCAAATTTTCCCATTATTATTCTTCTTTCTCCCTTCTTCCCACCTTTTCCTGCTCCATAGCAGGTGCTCTGCGCTGCCTCTCAGCCACTGGCCACTCTCCCACCGTTTCCTCCTAAGCCCTAGGTTGAATTATTTCTTCAAATTATTTGCATGGCAAAGGACACAGGTGGATATTTTCAGAACCTGCCTCGTCTCGTCCCAGCACAGCAGCTGCAGCCACGTTGGGTTGGGTTGGTTTGGTTGGGGGACTTTTCCTTTGTGAAATGCAAATATTAGTGGCCACAGCCCCTGATGCACTTCGAGCTGCAAAGTGTGAGGGTTTCTCAGCGATCCGAACCAGGTCTGCACATTGTGGACCTGACACAGCAAAGCCTTAGGGCAGAGGGGCAGATCCCCCTCCCACTGTCTGAATTCATCACCAAGCCGGGCTGCTCTGGCCCCGTTCCCAGGGAGGTGCTGTCCCAGGGGATGGTTTGGAGGAGCTGGACTACTCTGCATTGCTATTACAGGAACAGCTTGTTGGCCAGGCAGGGAGCTGAGAGAGGCTCCTTGGATCTATCCAGCTCCTCAGATGTCTGCAGCTGGGAGGTCTGGAAGCCTCCTGGTTTCCTTCTTTCTGTCATCCCTGCGTGTGGGGGATGTGAGAACCACTTCCAGAAAGCCATGTCTTCCCTCTGCTCCCCTGTTTTTAAGTTCAAACATCTCATGCAATCCAAAGAGCTTAAAAACATTGTTTAAGCCTGGAAAGGGAAAAGGAGTGAGGCAGAGCCTGAGCGTGTGGATTGGAGCTCACCCAGCTCATCACAGCCCGGGCAACTCAAGTTTAAAGGCCAGTGGGGTGTCTTCTGTGTGGATGTGAGTTGGGAAGAGGCAGCAATGGCAGGTCTGGCTGGAGCAGTGGTGGTGGGCTGGGCTCGGGGCTGCCAGCCGGGGTGGGCTGTGCCGGCAGGGCAGCTCAGGCCGGCGGCGCTCGCATGCGCGCTCTCTTCATTCATTTTTCATGCCTCATTTTCAGACCTGCCTGATTTATGAACCTCATTCTTCCTTCCCCTTGGTTTAAATTTATCTTCGGAAAACAAAGCCGGGGTTTAGAGCAGACCCTCCCTTCCCTTGAGACGGAGGAGCCTGAGTTGGTTTAAGGCCACCAGTTTTAACCAGGCCATGAGCAGTGTCCTGGGGACCTGGAGCCTCTTGGGTGAGCAGCTGCCCCAAAAGTGATGATCTCCCTGTTCCAGATCCTGCCTTCACCCTTGGGCCCATCCAGGCCTTGGCAGGAGCTCAGCCAGCAGAAAGCCACCCCGTTTGCCAGCAGCTGGGTTTCTGGAAGCACCAGAGCTGAAATCTGGAGTGGGCCAGGAAACCAGGGGAGGGAAGGCAGTGAGACAGGGAACACAGAGACGAGGGGAGTGGCTGGATATTGAGGGGATGGGAGGTCTCCTGGCCAGGCTCTGACACTGTTCCCGCTGTCCCACAAGCCTCTGGCTGTCCCCCCTGACCCTCCCTAACCCACCACAGGGGCTGCCTCAGCCCTTGTGTCCCACAGCCAGCAGGGCAGCTCCAATTCCTCACTGGTGCCAGCAGCTCACTTTGATATCCTGCACTGGCACAGCTCCTCTGAAATTGTCCCATCTCCCTCTGGACTGGCAACAGGCACAAATTATCCACCTTTAGCTCTCGTGTATTTCACACAGACATCCAGGAGTGAAGAGCTGAAGGGCTCTGGATTAGAAGGAAAACACAGCCTATGGAGCTGGGATGGGACTTGCACTCAGTCCGCTATGGTGGCCTCACGGGAGCTGAGCTGTGCCCTGGGCAGCCAGGCACGAGGCCCTTCCCTGGTGTCTCAAGGCTACCTGGGGTTTGCCTTTTCCATGCTACAGGACTCTGGCCCTTCCAAGGGTCACCATGATCCCACAGCATCCTTCTCTGCTGAGCGCTGCAAAGGTGTCCAAGCTGGGGACAGCAATTCCCGCGGTGGCACTGCCCAGACACGGATCCTGGAGTGCTCCTGCATCTTTTGCCGGGCATCACTGACCTTCCCATGCCTTCAGCAGCGCCAGCACTGTGGGTAATTACTCAGAGGGCTACGAAAAGACCTTGTTATTAGGAAGCTTTTTTTTCCCCAGTTATCTTTCAGCTAATTTTTCCCCAGTTCTTAATTTGCGCCTGGCTCCTCGGAGCCGTTTCAGATCTGTCAAGTGCTCTCAGTGAAACGCTTGTTTTTGTTTGACTAACACGTTCTGGGGGAGGGGGCCGGCGCTGCTTGGGAAGAGCCGGTCTGTTTGCTTTGGTGATAGCAGTGATATTTGGGAGAGACAGATGGAAGGCACTTTTTATTTTCTGCAGACACTTTATGATCCAAGCTGCTCATATTGTATAAGAGAGGCCAGATGCCTTGTTAATTCATAGACATGTTTACAGCATGGAGCTTCTAATAGGTGAATATGAATACTAAATAGTGATTAGTGCTTGTCTGACAGACGTCTCCCTCCTGACTGAAATTGGATCTAAGTTTGACCTTTGGTGAGGGAGGAAGGTATTCTGGTATCTTACAAGCCTTTTTTAAATATAAATATCTCTTCTCTGCATGTAGAAGGACAAATCCTTTACAGACCAATCTTTTTTCTTCCCACTGAAGGATGTATTTGCCCTAAAGACATGCCAGCCTGCCACAGCCATGCTCCCCTGTCCCTGTGTCACTGTGGAAATGGAGGGGAAACCCTCTGTTCGAGTATTGGGAAACTGCTAAGTGGGGAGCATGAGCCCAGTGGTGCTTTAGTGCCCTTGCAGGGCATTTTGGCTTTCTGGGAAGGACTGAGGAGCACCATGGCCTTCCCCCTGCATCACCAGGCTTTGCTGGGATGCTCCTGCTTGGACAAAAGCTGGTGCAACCCAATGTCTGCGCACCCTGTGCAGGGGGAGAGGCTGGAGCACCAAACCAAACACCCAGGATGGAAGGGTTATAGTTGGGAGAAGGGAAGGGCAATGGGGAGAGAACATAATTAGCCAAGAGTCTTAATTTAAGAATAATCCCCAGCACTGCTGGTGGAAGGGGCCATCAGCTCTTTCAGAGGGTAGACCAGGGTGCCAGGGATCCTGTCCATGGGGCTTCACAGCATCCCCTGGAGGACCCAGAGCTCTCATGCACATGGCAAACCCTTGGAGGAGCAGCATCCAATGCGTGTTTAATTGTCCTTGATGTGATGTAACCCAAAACCAGGAGGGTGGCCATGAACCTGGGATGGGAGCCCTGCTCTGGCATGTGGCCAGGCTGCTCTAGAGGCAGCAGAGGTGGGGGGGGTGGTTTGTGGAAGTGAAGGCAAGGAACGAAGAAACAGGTCTCAAAAGCAGGTGTTATTTTGGTAAACTGCTCTTTAAGGACAAGCAAGCACAGACTTCTCATCTTTCCTTAAGGAATCGCTCCTCTTTGGGGAATTGCAGAGCTGAGGGGGAGCTGCAAGGGGCAGCTGGCTGCCAGCAAGGTCCCCACACTACGGGGCTGTGCCACTGCTCCCTGGGGATTGCTTCAGTGGCACCAAACCCACGGGACCTGGGGAACACAGCAGGGCACCTGCACAGGCCCGGGATTGACTCAAGTGACCTGTCCAGGGCTTCCCAGGAGCACCCCCTTGGCCACACTGTCTCTTTCACGGACACCAGGTATTTCCCAGGCTGCTTTGGCTGGAAGAGCTTTGTGATGCTTGGAAAACTTTGGGGACTTTGGGAAGAAGTGAGGATGCTGAGGGAAAGCCGAGTGTGCAATAGCCCAACTTCCAGGCTTTGTGGCTCTGCTAAGCAGTCGAGGTGTGGGGCACTCCTGTGTCAGCAGCTGGGCACATCCAGATGGAGAGAGGGTCCTGAGCCAGCAGGAGAGCAGAGACTGCAGAGTGAGCAGCCAGAGTGAGGGAAGAGGGGTCAGGCTCTACGTCCCCAGCCAGGCTTTCCACCCCCAGCCTGGCTCCCTACAGGTGCAAGGCAGCAGCACTTACATCTCTGCATCACCAGAGCATCCTTTAATTGATGTAAAACCATCCCATGCCCATCCAAGGCACTTTTAAGACTACTTTGGGACCAAAGGACAGGGTATGAATTATCATCCAAGAATCACCCCACTAAGCTGAGTGGGGCTGCACCCAAGATAAGGGAGACAGAGCTCAGTCCCCCACATTTGGCACCCACTGTGCTCCAGCTCCTCCCAGCACGCAGCGGTTCCCAGCTCAGGCTGCTCATTGTTTTCTGTGGTTTCCCAGGTTCTGCTGGTGGCAGGCACCAGCTCCCACCAGCTGTGCCAGGCAGAGAAGGGTCTGACTCCTGCCACAGCCCCATTGACTCAGAGCACATCAAGGCAGAGCTGCTGCTTCCTCTGGAGATGCAGCCCCAGCCTGCTGCCTGTGATCTTGGCTGGATGCAGCGCTTTCCTCGACTTGCTTTCATCCCTTTCCTTTTCACTTCATCCTTAAAATTAGATATTAAGTTTATTCCCCAATTAGACCAGGAAAGGATAAAATGTTTGGTTTGGGGGATTTGTAGTTTTATTTTTTCTTTTAAAGGCTTGCTCTTGCTGTGAATTTATTGGGTATTGCTGACAGCAGAGGAAATCCTGTGGTTTTTGCTTTCCCTGCTTGTTGTTCAGATATGAAGGTACAGCGGACGCCTCAACCCTTGAGTGAGCTCAGCTCTCACACGAGGCAGAAAGAGCACAAGCGACTGAGCAAAATCAGCCCATGACTCTCGTTTCTGATCTCAGCCTCCCCTCTGCTCGGACTGGGAGCTGAAGCAGGAACGTGGTTTTGGCAAACAACCTTAAAAAGTAAATTGCTTGCTCTGTGGACTGAAAATCACACTCTTGCTCCTCTAACCAGCTCCTCTCTGCAGGGAAAGAAGCCAATAAATGAACAAGGAAAGAGAGCGGGCCTCGAGAGCTTAGCAAAGCAAGGAGGTGGCAGGTCATGGGGGCTGTTCCTGCAGGTTAGTGGGGCTGATGGTCTTGCCCTGCTCTCACCCTAGAACCTGCCTCTGTCTCTGGAGAGGAGGAGGAAAGGGATTTACCACATAAAACACCATTAAGGACTTTGCTTTAGGTACCAGCTGAGTGCACTTTGGTGGCCATAAGCCAAACGATGTGTGTATATTATGTGTGTATGTTCGTATGCATGTATAGAACACAGATAAGCTTGTTGCGGGCTCTTTCAAGGCAGACTCCGCCTCCTCGCAGCTGGAAGGGAGGGAACAAACCCACAACATTGCACTGCCATTAGTGCCTTCTCCAGCCCAGACTCCCTGGGCCATTTGCCCGTGCTGGTGTGGGGCTGGTGCTGACAGCTCAGGCAGGTGGTGCTGACCACTCCCACCCCGGAGCTGCTTTGGATCCGGCCCATAACCCTTCCCAAAATGATGGTCTGGCAAATTCCAGCACCCTCGTTTGGGGCTGGATGGCAGAGGGGCTCTGGCTTCAGGGCAGAGGTGGAAGAGGGTCTGCAGGTCTTCCAGTGATGCCCTGTATGCATTTAAAGCCCTCCAGTCAGCAGGCAGGAGAAATGTCCTCTGCCTCACCAAAGCACAGAGTGACTATTCCATCCTGCCTGTGACATTTCCAGGGCGGCCCTGGCTGCCACGCAGGGCTCTGGCTCTCATCTCTGCCAGAAAAAATTATGGTGTTTGGAGCTGGGGTTTTGGCTCAGCCCCATCTTGAGCAATATTGTTTCTCTTGTTTTCAAAACCATAATGCACTGCACTTGGTGGTGATGTCAGGTACTTGTGGACTGTAATTACTGTGTAACCCAGCAGCCTGGAGAGAGATGTCTCAGGAGGGGCAGCCTGAGGGGAAGGAAACTTAGTCCTTTATGAAATGCAGATGTTTTTAAAGGGCTGTAATTAACTGGACTGGATGCAGAGTACTGCAGATACAAAAGTTAAATAGGCTTTTGATTTTAAATGTTTGCTGTGTGCTTCCAGGGGTCACTCAGTTATGTAGTGCATGATTTCAGTCCTGTCCGCGCTGCCCCCAGAGTCACCCTTGTGCTTCAGGTTCAGATCCTGTTACGGTGTTTTTAATTCTCCATCCAAAAACTCAGGAGCACCTAAACCCTCTGTGCAGGGCTGTGTCCCTCAGCTCTGTCCCTCAGCATGGCACAGGCTGGAAACTGGCTTCAGGATGATGCAGAGGATGAAGCACGATGGGCAGCATGGAAAAGAAAAACAAAACCCCCCCAGTGCTCGTAAGTGAATAGGAGCGAGTTCTCCAACCCCAAGTTATGAATTTTGTCAATGAAATTAGCCAACAGTGTTTGGGAAAGAATAAAAATAAAGCAGTGAGGGCTCAAAGAAAAACTAGCAGAGCCCTGGGAGTGAATGGGGGCTTTGTTCGGGCTCTGGTCCTTTCAATAGGCAGCCTGAAAGCCGGTGAGTCACGGTGCTGCTGCGGGGCCTCCCGGAATGGCCAGGGGGAAAATCTGCCTCGCTACCCTCTGACAGGCTGACCAGCAACAAAATAAAGTTAATTTATTGGTAAAGTTAATTTGTTGGGTGAGGGAAGGGAAATGAGAAGCATGATATAATAAATGCAGCAGCAGAGAGAGGCTGCGGGAAGAGTGTCTGAGCAAGGGCTGTCCCTTGTGCCCGGATAACGGGGTCCATTGTGGCTTTGGGTCTCACAGTGCTCCAGGGAACAGCCCAGGGACCCCAGTAACACTCTCTGCAGGGTAAAATCACCTTAACACAGGAGCTCCCTGGTACAGCAGTGGCACGATGCCAGTGAAGGGATGTGCATGAGCCTGGCCACATCCATGGCTGCGCTTCCTGGGGACAGCCCCGAGCCTGGCACTGGAGTCCCCGATCCGTGTCAGCCTGAGCTGGCTGTGAGCCTGGCGCGTGTTCTGCTGGCTGCAGCGCAGGCAGGACAGGCAGCACCTTCGGTCACACCAGCTGGGCTCTGCCCCTGGCGTGGGCTCTGTGGGGCACTTTCCCAGGCTGGGAGTCCATCCCGGGCCACACACTCAAACCTTTGGAGAACCAAGTGCTCCGTGCTCAGACCTGTGAGGGTGAGGATAGCACAGGGAGGGGAACAGGTACCATTTTGTGCCAAACCACTCCTGCACATAACGTGGGGCTCTGCAGCGCAGAGCCCGTGTGTGGTGTGGTGGGAGTAGCTGCTGTTTCCAAACAAAGGGCTCCTTTCTTCCCAGCAACCAGAGGTAGCTGGTGTGAGCTGAATACAACCTGCCTCCAGCCTTTGTTCCGTGCTACTTCACCATCCCAGCACTTGGAGTTTGGCATCGGACAAATATTCAGCAGGAAAGAGATGGTCCGTCCCCCATGGGGCTCAGAGGAGTTGCCTGGCTTTGTCCCACCACTTCATCTGTGACCTTCCCAGAGCCAGGGATGTCCCATCTGAGGGTGGTGGCTATGCAGGCTGAAGGATTCCCTTCCTGGCACTGACCTGGCGTGCCGGCAGCCGTGCAAGTGCCTCCCCCGCCATCCTGGCCCCGGGCACACCGCCACGCTGCCGTGATCTCAGACAGGCACGGCTTGTCTTGGGAAGCGGCTGCTGACCAGGGAATTAGGGCATTGCTGGGGCTGTCTGGCTGCAGGCCGGGGCTGCAGCTGGGGGAGCACAGCAGTGGCACTGCTCAGCCCTCGGAGGTGGAAAAGCTGGTGCCATGAGCCAGTGCCATGGACTGGTGTGGATGTCCATGCCGTGACCTGGTGCCATGGAGTGGTGTGGATGCCCATGCTGTGAGCCAGTGCCACAAGCTGGTGCCACAAGCCAGTGCCATGAGCTGGTGCCATGAGCCAGTGCCATGACCCAGTGCAGATATCCAGCCTTGGCAGGGCTCTCCTGTGGTCCAAAATGCAGATGTCCATATCATCTCCCTTGCCACGTCAGCCAGAATCTAATGAAGCAGCGAGGCACCAAGATCATTTCTGGCTGACACATCAGTTGGGAGGAAATTTTAACGGTTTGTTAGAGTATTTTAAAATCTGGGTTAAGCCCAGAAATGGCACAGCAGAGGTAACTGTCAGACAGCAACAAAACGGTGCCATCTCCCCTTCCCAGCTGCACAAGACCATGTTGTGACCAAAGCAATCCTCCTTTCAGCTCACATCACCTTTCCGGATTTATCATTTTAATGTTCTCTGGGCCACCAAGCCCCACAGCTGTAAATTAATTTTTAAAGTAATACAGGTTTTAAAACTTCCATCAGCTTTAATGAGCTTGGGGGAATCCTGTTGTATTAAAAAACATGCATGCAATTATTTTTCCATCTTGGGCTTCTCCAGTTCCCAGCACTGCTCGGTGATGACATCTTCTTCCCCTCTCCAAAGTGTTTTCTTGTGATAATGTGGCATTGTATCCTGATGGTGTGTGTTTTGCTGCACGTGGGCAAGGCTAGAGAGGACTTCTCTAAGGACGAAGCAGTATCATTAGCAGGTCCCTCGGTGGCTTCCCAGTCACCTTTCCATTAATCCAGTTCTGCATCACAGAATTACGCAGCGGCTAATGAACAGCTCCAGCGCCGGGAGCCTGGAGGTACCGCATTAACCGGACATCTCTTTGAACTGGCTGATTTCTGGTGGGAAAACTTCATGGAAAAATGAGATTGTGTTTGTTTTCACAGCCTTCTGCATCTGTTTTTAAATATTTGCTCACAGTAGTTCTGGCTTTTTCTCTCTCTCTCTCTTTTTTTTTTTTTTTTTATTAGCAATTAGCCTAATAAGGCACCTTTTCATTGCTTTGCATGTAGATTAACCACTTCAGAGAGTACAAAATAAACATTTTGCAATGCATGCATGTATCTTCTGGAAAAGATGAGTAACTTGCTTCCACTGAGACAAAGTCCTCTTAACATCAGGGTTTTGCTCTAATCATTAGTGCCCAAGACTGTTTTTTTCGTTCCCTTTTATTTCCCCTAAGACAACTTCTTACAGCATTTGTTAACCTGAATTTTTAACACAATTAATTCTTTAGCCAGTGCATTCAAAATTATGTTCTTTACAAGTAACAAATAAATAGCCTGAGATTGTGCAACTTCCTTCTGGTGTCTGAGCATTTTGAAGATGTTCCCTATCAGCCTGGCTGGCTCTCACTCCAACCAGGAGCACAGCCAGCAAGTTGCTGTGCACTTTGTGGAGACCCTCCTCTAGTTCTTCTCCCCCATATGCAAAATTTGTAAGATCTAAACTTTTTCCTGGGTGCTCTGTAGAGTGTTGTGTCCAAAATGAGCAGAGGGCAGCAGGGAGAAACAGGCAGCACGACTGTGAAGGGAGGTTAGAAACGATCTCGTTGTTTATGCCCTTGCATCATGCCTGATGTGTCCCCCAGGATGTACCCCTGAGGATGTACCCCCAAGATGTCCCCCCCAGAATGTGTCCCCCAGGATGTGCCCCCGGGATGTGCTGATGGCCAGCGGCTCCTCCCGGGCTGGCCCGGGCATGGCCCCAGCTCTAATAAGATCAGTCCTGCAGCGCGTTCCCTGAGCAGCGCGAACAATGAGCCTCTGTCCCACACGCTGCCGCACTGAGAACAAGAACCAGGCCGAAAAACAGAGAGAGAAAACAGGAGGAGGGGAGGAGAAAGATCCTAATTTCTGAGCGAAGCTGTGGCCGTGCTCACCTCCCGTCTGGGTGAAGCTGAGCCGCTCAGTGCCGCAGCCACACCATCAGTTATCAGCGCTGCTGAGGGACAGTGTGGGGTTTTGCCTTAACCACCCCCTCCAGGGACCCCTTGCTCCTCTCGTGCCCACATGGCCCCTTTCCAGAGTGGGTGACAAATTCCACATCACTGCAAAGGAATTTCTTTTCCTGTTCAGAGCTAAGGGACCAGGCTGGGTGCAGCAGGGTGGCCCCTTCCCAGCTGGCGTCTCCCGAGGGGGGTTTGTTGTGCTGCCCCGGGGGCAGGGAATGCCTCCTCCTCCTCCCATGAGCAAATGGGGTCCAAACGTAGGGAACAACCAACCAGTGAAACAAAGATGGGTACGTGGGCACCACACTGTCCTAAATCATGGGATCATACAATGCTTTCGGTTGGAATGGACCCTAAAGGTCATCTAATTCAATCCCCTCCACCACGGAGGGGTTGGAACCATTTTATTGTTGTTCCAAGCTTTTGCCTAAACGACAGCTGGAGGTTCTTGGGGAATTTGATCTTCCTCCCACCCTCAGGGCCAGGACAAGCCCAAGGTTTCCTGCTGAGCTCCTGGCCCTGCTCCAGGCTGGCTCCTCAGAACTCTGCTCACCCTCCAGGAGCGTGGCCACAGCAGAGCTCAGGGCTGCCAGCAGGACAGCAATGACCTTGGACCGGCCAGGCTGTGCTGGCCCCACAGCTTATGGTTTTTCTCTGGAAAGGTTTTTAGGAGAGAAGTTCTCAGGAGAAAGTCCTTCAGACGAGACAGGAATCGTGCTCTTCCCTGCTCCCTTTTTGCCTAAATCTTTCCCCTGGGCCAAGCAATTAGTTGGTGTGACTCAGTGGCTTTGAGGGAGCACTGCTGATTTACACCAGTTGATGAGCTGCTCTGATTTTCGTATAGAAAATCACAGTTAGGCTGTTACACTTAACCTGTACTAAACTGTGCATGAATGATTTATTGTGTACTTCTCATGCAAATGACATTAATAGACTCTGTCATACACAGGAGAAGATGCTAGAAGATTACTAAAAGCTGCTGCACTTAAAAATGTTTCAGAAGAAAATAATGTCTTATATTGTATTACCTGAGAAATCCATCTGATCTCCCCTTAAAACACGAACATGAGAGAACAGTGAGAAGGTTGTGCTGCATCGCGTGAAGTACCTTGAGGCTGTAACAGAAAAGCTACAAGAAGTATTTTAAAGGAAAATATATCGATACCCAGAGCTGCATTACAAGCAGGGAGAGAGCTGTTTTTCTCACGTACATCGTTCAACTCGCCTCGTGATCCAGGAGTGTTTGATGACTTCAGGATCAGACTGCAGAGAAGAAACAAACCAAAAGCAGTCCTGTCTAATTAACTGAACATATTTACATGTGTAAAACTCTCCTGTAGTCCTCATAATGACTAATGCATAATTATGCACAGACAAATCCCCACAGTAAACACAAATATTTTTGTTTGCGATTATTTATCTCAGGAGAGCTTGGCAATTTGTCAGGGCTTTGCTGAGCTTGTCAGCTGAGCTGAGTGAGGTGTGGACAGTGGGTGACTGCCATGGTCACCCCGGGAGCCCTTTCAGCCATGCAGCAATAGAGGAGGACAGCTTTGGGCTCACAAAATGCCTTTGCATTGAGAAATGTAGATTTATGGAATCAGAATTATTTAGGTTGGAAAAAACCTTCAAGATCAAGTCCAAGCACTGCCAAAACCACCACTAGACCATGTCCCTCAGCACCACAGCTACACGTCTTTTAAATACCTCCAGGGATGGTTTGGATCAAAACAAAGCATTTTGCAAGTTTATTCCAATTTCATGGAAACACTGTGATTTCTCCCAGTTTTAGACAACATTCACAACCTTTTCATTTGACAACCCTCTCTCTTTTGTGCTGTGTCCCTCAGACTGCCGGGATGGAACAGGCTCACGTGTGCTCATCCTGTCTCAATGTTACCAGGTGATGTTTGTCCACAGGAAAAAGCCATCTCCCAGTGGTTCCTTCCTCTCTCCATGTTCAGTTACCTGAGCTGCAGGAGCCGAGTAGGCTTTGTACTTTGTGCTTTGTACTTTGACTTCAGCCTTTGCTGTCCTGGCTCACCCCAGGGCATTTCACAGCTCAGCTGCAGGGACAGACAAATCCACCCTACCCAGCCCCTGCCCGGGGCCTGTTTGACATCAGCTCTGATGTCCCTGGTTGCAGTGGGATGTCTGTACCAGAAAATCCATTGTGTTTTGATTCTACACAGGACATTATGGTGGTCTGGAAAGCTGTGGGGAAGGAGAGCATGGGGCAGCATGCCGAAGCCAGCACTGCAGCAGGTACAGGCAGCGGTGGGAGTGTCTGCCCAGTGCCCTGAGCTCGCTGGACGTGTGGGAGCTCTGATCCGCCCCACTGGTGCCACATCTCCTCCCTGACCTTCCACCACCGTGCCTGGGAGCAGTGTCACGTCTCACCCCACACCGATGCCTGCTCCTTCTCGAACCTCCCCAGGGCCACCAGGATCTCGGGCTGCTCTCCCAGCCCTCTGTGCCATGCCATCTTAATCCAAGGAGCCATGCAACCCCCAGTGACAGATTCATCATTTAGTCAATGGCTTTCCTCCTAAAATCCTCTTCAGGGAACAATTCTCCCATGTCTGATACAGTGACTAATTGATAACTTTCTTTAAAGGGACTGCACGATAACTTTCTTTAAAGCAGTATATTATGATCAGTGGGTTTTCCAAGGAGTGTGCTGCTCTCTTAATTCTCACCTTCATTATTTTAATACCTCTGTAAAATGGATTTCTAATGGATCTGTATTGCCATAAAGCTTTAGGGATGGTGGGTGGGTGTCAATAAATTCTTTGCAATCTGAGCAGCTCTGCCAGCCGGGTAGGGAGCAGAGTGACAGGCTCTGGGGAGAAGCCAGGTCTTGACTCAGGATTGCAGCTTCCAGTGGCGTGACCTTCCCTGATTTGACCCCGTCCTGCTGTTTCTGAACACCTTGCGAAACTTCATTAAGCAACATGACTAGTATCTGTCACAAGCAATTCTTTCTCTCCCACCTCCTCACCCCAGGGATAAGTCATATCAGCTCTGTCAGGAATACAGAAGCTGCCCTAGGTACAATCCAACCCGAAGTGTTGATACCTGGTGAGTCTGTGCAGAATAACAGCCGTCACATCACAGCGTTTTCACCCAACGTTCCCAAGGCAGGAAATAAATGTGCATCATACTGGCATCAATCCCCTTCAAAATGTTCTCTGCCACCGACACAGAAGGAAGGCAGCAGCCAGGATGCCCAGCTTAATCAAAGAAAGAAAGAAGTGCATGTTCTGGCCCTCAGAAAATATGGGAAGATTTTAGAGAGGTCAAATTATTCTGATGGGTATTAGCCAGGACATTGGGAAAAACTCTTTTACCATTGGATCTATCACCTGATTTCATAAAAACTGACCAAGAATCCTTTTTCTTTTTCCTCATCCATGGGCTACCACAACTCATTTTTAACTTGTTGGCCCAGCAACTGCTTGGAAAGGAGCTGCAGCTCAAAGCATTTGCCATTCTGCCATCCTTTACCCTGAAAAGCTCCCAGGATTGGGAGGTGTTGGAGTGAGGGTGATGCCCACACTTAGCACATGTGATATAAAGAAATCCTCTAACAGAACTGTTGGAGGCTGAAGTCAATTCTGTTGCCTTGTTCCACTGCCAGCATTAGATGACTGACATATATTAAAAAGTCCTGCTGCAAAACCCCGCCAAAGGCTGGTTTGTCCTAAGGAAATGGTGTTGGGCTGCCACAGGCACCTCAGAACCAGTGTGGGAGCACTGCCTGGCCCAAGCACTGGGGTTTATTTTTTAACGTAACTATTTGCAAGTTCTTTCACCACTGCCTTGATACCAGTGGGGTGCTAGAAGATATTCTCCCTACCACTGGTTTCAGAAGAATTTTCATCCCTTCGATGTTTCTTGGGTGCAGTTGTTTGAGCTGCCAAAAAAGCTCAGACTGATTTATACAGCAAATTAACCTTTTAGTGGCCTGCTCCCAACTCTGCTCTATTTCCATTGGGATAAGAGCCTTGCAAACAGGTTGGAAAACCAAAGGCACCTTGACTTGTGAGCACATCATGAAAACAGCTCCGGTGCTCCTTGTACGTGCAGGAGGCTCTGTGTGGGGTGCAGACAAAAATCTACAAGCTGAAGGAGACTTGGAAAAACTTTTTTGGAAAGGCTTCTTTTCAGCAAAGAAGCACTGGCAGCTTCCTCCCAGTTCATTGAAATGCTGGGTAATCAGGGGTTTTCCCCTTTCTGCTGCAGGATTTTTATTACAGACCCTTGGCTTGGTGCCCCTGTTGGTGCCAGAGGTGACAACTCCAGTATTTCACTGGGGGTTTGCATGCTCAGCAAGGGTTTTCTCTACAAAGCCAGGGTTTTCCATACCATCTGCAGCCGTGCCTGGACAGTGAACACTGTCTGTGCCACTGGAACACTCTGTGTCTTCCCTCTGCTTGTTCCAGCCCCCTTCTACCAATAAGTGATGACCTAAAAAACAGAGGAAGAGAGACTGATTAATGGTAATACTTTTATTCTCAGAAGCGCAACGGGAAATTTGCATCCCTGCACACTCCCCCAGCCTATAGACTTAACTCAAGGTGCCACATTCACAGGTTCCAACCTCTAAACCATTGCTTCCTCTTCCCCGAAATAAGCTATAAGGTAAGCTATGGAGTGAGCTATAGGGTGAGCAAATCCTGGGCTCTGAGCCCTCTGCTCAGGGCAGATTATGTATTTATTGTAAAACAGCTATTGATAATAAGCAGAACGTGTTATCACTGCTGCTGTGGCAGGCAGGGTAGGGAGTCATGCGCATCTTGCTCTCTTTTTGGCCTCAGGACACTTGTGTTCCTGTTTGTACAATAGCTCTGCTTGGAGAGCGAGAATAAAAAATACCTTGTTTTCCCCCTTGCCAGATTGCTGTTTAGCATCGTGCTACATCTCTCTCGTGGGAAATCCAGGTTAGAGACTCTCAGCTTGGGGAGGGAATTGGATCCAGATGTTGTGTTTTCTGGGCAAATGCTTCAAGTATTTGGTTGTTACACAAAAAAAAAAAAGGGGAACCAGCTCATCCAATGCGGAGGTAAGAGGTGAACTGTCAGATTTCTACTGCAGTGGGTTTGCTGATGTGAAATGTCTGTGCCAGACATCAGGAGGAGCCCGGGGTGCCACGTTTTCAGGAGCCCTTTCTGCTTTGGGCCAGTGCCATAGGGAGGATATTTCACAGCTGGATACAACCACCCCAAAGTGGATGTCTCACAGCAGGCCATGGTCCCAACAAGTGGGAGGAAAATATGGAGAGAGAAACATAAGTTATGAAAGTGAGTTTTTCAATTTAAAAAGTGATTGTAAGTTCAGGGCAGTTCATTAAGGGTTGAATTGAAGATCTTTGAGATCTTTTCCAATTTAACCATTCCATGATTCTGTGATTCTATTACTCTATTTCAGTGTTCACCCTAAAGACACAATTTGTGGCAAGGTGGCCAGGAGGGATGTGCTTGCATCCTTCAGAGGCACTCCACACACATGTCTTGCACACTCCTACCCTCCTTGGAAAACCTGGGAAGAGCCTGTGGTATCCTGGATCCTGGCTTCCCAGTGCAATCCTGCCCACCCAGCCTCTGAGCATCACCTCAGACAAGGGGGAGCCTTGGAGGTGTAGCTTCATTTTGTGTGGGCTCTGGGAAATCCTGTTCAGCATCAGAAACCAGATTTTCCTTAAGGAATGAGGTTGTTTGTGTCATTGGAGCATGGCCAGTGCTCATGTCAGGCTTTGACATTAATTTTGTGTGTTCTCGTTATTGCTAGAAGTGCAAGAAGTGCTATGTGACTATTTCGTACTCAGTTGGATTATACAAAAATAAGCAAGAGGTATAAAGGCTACAGAGGAGGAATATTTTGTCTTGGTGTGGTTGAGCCACCCCAACACAGCCCTGAATGTGTGAAGACCTTTGCTTAGCTTGGCTCTGTCACTCTTAGCAGACAAAATGCTGTATCTGTGTGAGTGCCTGGCTCTTTGTGCTCAAAGCACCCACCCAACATGCCCAGCACCCTGGGAACACTTTGCTCACAGCCCTGTCCCCGAGACACAGGCGGACTGGGGAAGTGGAGGTTCACAAGGCAGCAGTGGAATCCCTCCTGCTCTGCAAGCACTGAACCGCTGGCATCATCTATCCCTCTTCCTCCCCTTCACACCAGCTCACATCTGTTCTTACTCACGTGTGACAAAAAGCCGCTACCTGAGCACTGCTGGGGGGAAGGAGAGGCTTCAAAGGCAACAGCGGCTGCCCAGAGTGATGGCTCCAGTGCTGGAGCAGCTCTGGAAAAACACAGCTCAAGGAGACACCTGTGCCCTGCCAGGGTCCTGTCAGCTCAGGCTGAGGGGCAGTTAGGGGACAGATGTACCAAATGTGGTGACAGCAGCCACCAGCTGCTACAGAGCCTCAGCTCATGGTGCTGCGGGGCAAACATGTCTGGGATCTGTGTGAGCTCCCAGGGAGCACAACCAGGGGAACGGGAGGGCAAAGCCCCAGTGGGAGACCAAAGAAGGGGGAAAAAGAATCAAAATTACATTAGCTAAAGCCCTGTATTTAATGGTAAAAGAGCTCAGGTAAGACAGGAAAGGTTTACTAGAGGGTGTTTGCCCCCGTTAAGGACAGTATTTTAGAACACGGGTGTCAAACACAACGGTCTCTCTGTCTGTGGGGCTGTGGTTACATCATGCTTTTGATGGTAATTTTGCCAGGGCCAAAAGAACAGATTAGTATACAAATCACTTTCAGTTTTATTCCATTTTGACATTTCAGGGTCTCCAGCAACTTGGCATTACTCTGCGAAGCCAGAAATATTTGTGTGTTAAAAGTGTGTTTTGAATTACAAATATTTCAACGTTCACAACACATAATTTAGAGAACCAGGAACATTCCTCGGCACAATTGCCAAGCAGAGTTTTCCGTGCAGGGCAGCCTCCTGTAGGTGCATGCTGAAGATGAGGATGGTGTGCCAGTCACAGGGCATGTGGCTTCTTCTGTTCTGCCTCTCTGGGGTGGTTGGCTTACCAGGAAAGCAAAAGCTCCTTAGAAAGTAGCAGTGCTGAGCTGCTGCATCTCCAGGGCAGGTTGGGAAAGAGTCTGTAGGTGCTGACCTATGTTTAAACATGGGGAGAGAAAGGAAGCTGAGCTGGCCCTTGGGATGACACAAGGGCATTTTCCCTCCAAGCCAGGTCTGCCACCATCCTGGCGTATGAATTCCCTCCCGGTGAAAGGTGCCAGACTGACATTCAAAACACGGGGGGGAAAAAAACCGCCTTGTTCTTAATAATTCTTTCCTTTCTTTGTGCTGATGAAGTACAATGGGACATTTAAATCTGATTTTTATAACATTTTGCATCGCTATAGATCACGGTCTGACCTGGAGAAGACACTTTGTTCTGACTACAATGATCTGATATTTCATATTTTAGTATTTTTTTTTGTCTTCTCCGTAGCGTTTCTGTTGCATTCTGGCACAATATGGGCTCCCTCCAGTGGTCAAGGGGCTCCGGGCTCCTGGTGTCGTTTGCCCGCGGGCTGGCACAGGGTGGCTTTGGGGCTGGCATCACAAATCCCAGTAGGCATAGGACTGCGGCTGGGCTTCTTTCAGCCCAAATCCCCTGCTGCGGGTGCCATCCCACCGGCAGCAGAACAGCCCTGCTCTGTAACCCGTGTTCCGTTCAGATGTAAGTGGAACGGCCTGAGCAAATAAAGATTCAGGCTCTGGATTTCCTTGCAGTTCCCAAAATGTTCGCTGCAGAAGGGGGAGAGGAAGCAGGAGAGGAGAGAGAACTGGAGAAGATCTGCTGAAAGACCCAGACACAACAATTTTCAGCTAAAATGACTCATTTTTGCATTCCACTCTTCCCGTGGTATTTTGAGACCAGATCCTGACTTTCTGCTCAAAGAAACAGTTAATGTGGTTATTGTGGGGGACAAGTCAACCGCTACCACTCTGATATGTGACATTTCCATCTCCCCTCCCAGAGGTGAACAATTCCCGGCAGCTCCCCCGCCTTGCTCAGCCACGAGTGCATTTAAAACACCAGAATTATTTTTGGAGGCACCTGGGTAGGACGGGGATCCCCTCCGATGGCCAAGAGCCCAGCAGGGCTGTGCAGGAGGGTGTCCTGGAAAGCTGGGCCATGTCCGTGGACACCCTTGGAGCGTAACCCAGGGGTGTCCACGCAGGTGTGTGCTCACACCTCTGTGCACACTTACGCTTTGGTGGATGTGCTCGCACACACACAGCCCTGCACACTACAGATGCCAGGGCGTGGATACAGTCAGAGGGATGGAAGTTTAAGGCAAGGGATGCTGTCCGAAAGAGCGGGGGCTGTTGGTGACTCGAGATGCAATAGGACCGTGTTTAACCCTCCTTTCCAACCCTGCACTGGCCGGCACAGAGCTCCAACCCGCGAGGGTTGTGCGAGGAGGGGTGAATGCACCAACACGCATTTGCGCGGGGTGGGTGAAGCCCCTCTGCACCCCTTTGGAGGGGGCACAGCCCCTTTGGGGGAGGGCACAGCTGCCCCACCTCTCCCCCCTCAGGGGTGGGTGAGGAAGGGACACCGACACCCACTTGCACAGGGTGGGTGAAGCCCCTCTGCACCCCTTTGGAGGGGGGCAGCCCCGTTATACCCCTTTGGGGGGGTACAGCTCTCCTGCTATCCCCCTCGCCAGGGTTTGTGAGGAAGGGGTGAATACATCTAATGCCATTTGCCCGGGGTGGGTGTGTGGGGGTGTGAAGGCACCGACACCCATTTGCATCGGGGTGGGCTGAAACCTCTGTGCACCGCTTGGGGGGTGGTGGGGGCACAGCTCTCCCGTCCCCGTCCCGTCCCGTCCCCCCCCGCCCGCGGGGGTGTGCGATGGAGGGATGAATGCTCCGACGCCCATTTGCACGGGTGCGCGTGTGTGTGCCTGTGCGTGTGAAACCCCTCTACATCCGTTTGGAGGGGGCACATCTCTCTCATCCCCTCTCCCCCGGCACGGGGGGGTGTGCGAGGGAGGAGTGAATTGCCGTTCGTGGGCACGGGGTGCGTGTGTGAATGCACCGACACCCGTTTGTCCGGAGTGGGGGGGAACCCCCCCATGCATCCCTTTTGGGGGGGCGGGAGAGGGCACAGCTCTCTGCCCCCTCCCCCCGTGGGGCGCGGGCTGCGCGCGCGGCGGTGGCGGGAGGGCGCGCTCCTGTGCGGG
>VZRN01001158.1:1173754-1273700 GCA_013397935.1 Dasyornis broadbenti
ACCCTGCCCGAGGCGCTGCTGCGGCTCCCCGGGGACACGCCGCCGCCTCGACTGCCCCGCTTCCCGCCGACCCCCGGGTCTCAGCTGCTCCCGCCGCCCACCCAGGTCCCTGCCGGATCCCTGCAGGGACACGGAGGACACGGAGAGAGCCGCGGGATCCCCCCCACCGCCTGCCCGCGAATCCCGCTGCGAGCCAGGCACACAGACTGTCGGGTTTCCCCGCTCCCTCCTCCCTCCGTGAAAGACTTTGCTGGTTCCTCCTCCCCGGATCCCCTCCCCGCGCTCGCTCCTTCCTGCGGGAGCGGCTGCTGGATCCTCCTCCCGCCCCGGATCGCCCGCGGGGTCCCTGCGGAGCCGCGGACCCTCCTCCCCTCGCAGAGACACCGCTGGATCCTCCACCCCCCCGGACCTCCCGGCGGGATCCTCCTCCTGCCCGCAGCCCCATGTGAGACTCCGCATCCCCCCGTGCCTCCGCGGTGGTGTTTTATTTTTTTTTCTTCTCCTCCTTTTATTTTGAAGGGGGGATCCATCTTAAAACTCTTCTGGATCCCAGTTTCTCTTTTTGATTTGCACTTTTTGAAAAACCCTCAGATGCTCCTCCATGTGGACTGAGAACCCATCAAGACACACACACGAGAACTCATCCCGATCAACTCCAAATCCTGGCTTTCGTGGGTTTTGCTGCAACACATAAAAGCAAACTTGTATTTAAGACACACTCGTGCAGAAATTTAGCTGGGGACTTGAACTTGTATTTTGTCTTGGTTTCTTGGTCTTGGTTATATTTTTTTGTTTTTTGTTTTTAATTTTTTTTATTATTATTTTTTGCTTCACTGGAAATCAAAAGCTTGTTTTGGAATTGGACCTGGTTTTGCTGCACTTCTCCTCTGGGCTGGATAACACTGAAGCTCTTTGCTTCTCTGCTCGGATAGTGTTTTCCTGTTGATCTGTTGGGTTTTTTTTTTTCATCTCCTGTGTGGCAGACTTTTTTTTTCCTGAGGGGGGTAAACGAACGACAACGACGACAACAACAAAAAACTTAATTTTTTTGGCCGTGTGAGATTTTTTTCGTATTCATATTCGTGAAATTACGGGTACACTTACAAAAAATACAAAAAAAAAAAAGCATTAAAAATAAGAAAGGAACACGTCAGAAAGACCCCTACACGGTAGACAAAATACTCACTTGTTTCCTTACAGCAAGACTGAATCGAAAGCTGCCAAAGAGCCCCATAAAGAAAAGACTAAAAGGTAAGAAGGAGTAAGAGCCTCTCTTAATCTGGGCACGGTAGAAGTTAGCAGGGGAAGAGACCTGCAAAGCCGGTGCATTCCTCCTTTTTCACAAATTAAAACTAGATGATTATTATTTTTAAACTGCTCATTATTCAGCGAAGCAAGTAACACCCCAGAACCTTCAAAATCTATATATTTTTATACGATTTTTAAAAATGTGAACAGCCTCCGGATTTTCTTTTTTTTAATGGTAGAATTAATTCCGTAATTCTTCTCCGTACGGAATCGCTGTTTCGCCCCGAACAGCGAGCAGAAAGTGCCATTTGTGAGCGTGTTCTGCCATTCAGAAATGACATGAAGGCAGCTTCTGCTGCAAGGCATGACCGTGTGCTATTGCTTTAGAACTTACACGTGTGAAAATTATCGCAAAGCGGGTTGGAAATGATCCCAGGGCTAGAAAATTCTGGGCATGGCTAGCAGTGCTGCTCTGTGAGCGAGCACATGAGCTCCAGCTTTGTCCTTCGTGGCTGCTTTCTCTTAAAAGTTGAAATATTTAGATGTGGGTTATTTTTCCTCTTTTCCTCCTGTGTTATGAGACTGTGGGGATCCGCAGTAACTTTCTCCTGAGTATTCACAGAGAGATCTTCCTCTAAACCTGGAATGTCCAGGGGGAGAGAGAATATTAAGCAGACTTTATTCCTTTAACTGCGACGCAGAAGGGGAGGAAAATGGGGAGGGCTCAGTTGTTAACCTGAGAAATCTTGAAACACTGGAAGTGTATTCGTTGTTTGAGGCTTCTTTGTTTGTATCACAACTTTGTGTCAAAGGTTAATCTTCTTAATATGTAATTAGTTGAAGGTTCAATTATGGGATTTATTGAATTCAATTGAGTTTTCCCCCCCCTCTTTTCCCATTAAAAATAATACTGCATGTCTTTGTGGCTAGTTTATTTTCTGCTACAACTCGACTGTATCTGCGAGAAGATATTTATTCAATTATTCTAACAGCCAGTTTAAATTTAGAAATAATCTTTGGGACGTCATACCCGGGTTTGTTGCATATTTTTCCCTCTCGTTTGCATATGTATGTATGGCGAATTATGCTAATTTATATACAGAAATTTGCTGTGGACATTAGGCCAGTTAAGGTAATTAAAATTCAAATAAATCCCGCTGTTAGTGGGCTGGTCGCTGGTGCAGAGCTTTAAATCAGGTGGGTGTCGGTGGTGCTGTGGACCTGAGGACAATGCCAGAGCGGAGGAGCAGGAGAACATCTGCACTGCTGCTGGATGCTGCTGGGAGAGCGAGGCATGGCTTCCAAATCCTGCCCTAATTCCCTGCGGTGGGTGGGTTTTTTTTTTGGATTCCCCTACGACTGAGAATTTAAATGCAGTTTCCTCTCGGATATTGCATTTTTTATAATAATCTCCAGAAAGTAGTGGGAAGGTACACACAGCTTCTCACTGCTTCCCCTGGTGTTTTCCAAGGAAATAGGAGGTGACTTGCAGTGGGTGCAACCTGTGCTTAGCACATCACAGTTTCCCACGGCCGCGGTTTCTCGGGTTCAGGAATCCCTGGGATGTCTGGCTGGCTGCTCCTGCGTGTTATTTGTGAGCTCAAAATGGTGTGCTGAGGAACCAGCCCCCGGATGCGCTGGCGTCCCTGCTCTGGCTTCTGGAATTCTTTCCAGAACGTGAAAGCATCAGTGCCAGCCCTGGATACCCCAGTGAGACAGCTGCTCCAATCTGTGGAGGCTCGGTCTGCCCTGGGTAGCACTGCTGCTGCTTTTTTTTGGGGAGATTACAGATTCCCGGCTTGTGGGTAACCTAACCTGGCTGCTTCCGAGGCCGGCACACAATCTGTGACAAAAGCTGTAGTAAATCAGATGAATTTGAACTTTTTTTTTAGGGAAAATGAGTGTTTCAGGCGGTAGTGTAATAATGCCTTGTGTGGCTTTGTCCTTATCTTCAAAGGGGACCGGATCATTTCTGACTGGAAGTGATCCGCCTGGCTTCCTGAGATGAGGAAGGTTCATTTCAGTGCAGTCTCCGGAGAACAGGTGCTGCCATAGGGAAAACTGCTGGAGCCAGGACTTGCTCCAGGGCGAGAGGGATGCCTATTATTAGGGGCTGTTTTTTAGGCAATATTTTGTACTTTTGTCTAAAGGTTTTGTTTGTAGCAATGCAAGAAACAGGGCAGACAAACCTTTTTATTGAGAGCTCCTCTGGATTGCAGTAGGATATATTTAGGATATATTAATGTTCGTGTTCTGTGTGTAGATTCCCATATTGACAGATTTAAATCTGGGTGCCCATCAGACTAAGAGCTGTTGTGTTACTGACGGGTGTCTTGTGTGTGCTGTACATCTGCTTTACAGCACATGTGTTATTTTGGAGCTGTCAGTGGTGCAGGGCGTCAGTCCCAGTGCCTGGGAATGTCCTTGTGGGCAGCCTTGGGCTATCCCATTTCCCTGCTGGCCACAGCAGAGTGGAGTTTGCTCTGGGACACTGCCCTTGGGCTAAAAACCATTAGGGGACTTGGAGGTTCACCCTCAGAGCTGTCAATCTTGGCTTCTTCCAAAATCTGTTTCCCATCACCAGTGAGTGGATGGGGTTTGCCCATTGCAAAGCCTGCTGGCCCTTGCTGAGATCAATCTCCTCTCCGGCTTAATTTCTGGTTTCTTTTCCAGGATTTGTCTTTTCTGATAAGATAACACGCTGTGCTTTTGATAAGTTGAGATCTTGCACTGATGGTTAAGGGAAGTAAGGTAATTCTATACTCTTTTTGCTTGAAAGAGGTTTTCAAGACTTTGAAAATAATGGGATGAAATTTCCTTAATATGCAAAAAACACAACTGGGCATAAGACTACTTTTAATCTGCAGATTCTTTGTTGAAGTTCTCAAAGCTCTCATGTTCCATACCTTGCCAAGTATGGACTAATAATGAAAGAAGATAAAGGTTTTGTCAAGGAGGGACTTATAATCTCCTTGTATGTTGGAGCAAACTGTTGCTGAGTGGCAGTCCTATAGAAAGCATAGCTTTAAATTAGTCTAGAAATAAAACCTCTTATTTTTCAGTTTTTCATTCACTTCATTCAGAAGGGCTAGGAATCTTATTGACAGAGTTATTGCCTGCTGTTAACTCAAAATGACCTACACTTCTCCAGCCCGTTTAGATGCTCCATGCAACAGAGGCTACTTTTCTCTTTCGTGTTACGTTTATTAAAAGCCCAGTGGCAGCGTTTACTATCAGTTTTAGCTGTGAAGACTTAACCAAGAGCGGGGGATGTGGGAATGGGTAATATGTTAACTTAGCAGCTGGCCTCGCCGAGATAAACATGCGCTTTTCCAAATGCTGTCATCTGGCCCCTTTCCAAAACAAGCTGAAGGAGGAGGTCAGGGGTGGAGCCATCCCCTGCTTCAGTAAAAAGAGGCTTTCATTTGGAAAGAATTGCCATATCGTATTGGCTACAAGAACTGCAGATTTAAAATAAAATGACCAAACCTTTCCCGAGTAAACCAAATGGTCTCTCTTGATGACTTAAATGTAAGTGCCTTGTTACACTGCTGCTTCTGTTTGAAGGTTCAGCATCATAAATGCAGAGTTCATATTACTGCTTTTTACAAAAATCAGTGCTTTATGTAAGACTTTGAACATGAGAACTGATGAAAAATGTATCATCTTTGGTTACAGTAGAGACCTGCAACACAAAAGTGCTATTGTTTTAATTGTTTAAAATTCAGATTACAAGATAATGGTAATACCATTAGAAGGTTTCCTCTTGGCCTAGAAGCTGCAGGTAGGAGTGTGTCGATCCCTCAGTATTAAAGATGAATGATAAGGAAACCTCTTAAATGCCTGTGACGCTGCAGTCTAGCCAATTTAGGATCAGCTGATGCCTTCTCGTGATAATGGCTTGAGGTTTTCAGCTGTATTATGAAGATATCAGCCAGGGCAAATAGTGTTTAGAAAAGAAGTATACTTTATCGAATGGGGAGATGGTCTAGAAGTGACAGTAAATTGCATTACTAAATGATCTATGTGCTCTGCACTGTCTCTTCACTACAAATGCTACTGGTGAAATGAAAGATGGTTATTCTTAATGTATGAAAGCAGAGGAATCAAAGTATTATTTGATCTTCCTGTAGGAATCTGGGCTATTTAGGAAAATTGTCAACCAAAAGCATGGCTAAGTTGTACATCTTAAATGCCAGAAGTAGATGTACTTATGCTTATTTTATCATTACTTAATCACAGTTAACGTCACTGTGGATTCCCAAACACAGTTACAACTGTGTTTTCTGAAATTTCATTTGTGCACCTTTCTACCTTGTCACTAATATGTTTTAAAGTCTCTCACCCAAGATAAAAATGTCTGGATTTGATCATAAACAAACTGCTTGTTCTTACGTAAAATAGTTACAGTGCTCTTTGAGGTCATGTCAAAGATGGTGGAAAACGCAGCAGTACTCTAAAACATACATCTGATTCTTTTGTCTTTTTTTTTTTTTTTTAAGAGTAGCATGTCTTTCTCTTCCTCGCAATAAAAAGGCTTCTGTCACTGAAGGCAACTGTAAAACAACTGGCTGTTCTTGCATTTCAAGGTTCCAGATACCAGGCAAATCTGAGTGAATTTTGGTGTCAGCCCTGGGTGTGAATCAGCACTGTAATTTTTCAGCACTGAGGGCTTGAACGTAGTTGTAATTCAAGTTCATAAAATATTAGAAGCCCTGACGGTCCTGAGCTCTGTCTTCTGGAGCTCATCCCCGTGGGTTTGAAGCCAAGGATGGCTGAGAGCGAGAACAGTTATCTGTGCTGCAGCAGTGATGGTTTATGGCTGGGTGCCCAGATTGTCTGGCTTTGCACACAGCTTTATAGTTTGCCTTTGAGGGCTGTGGAGGAGGTGGAAGTCATTTGTAATAAATAGCTATCTGCAGCCTGCTTTTTCTGGGGTTTGAAATGTACAGCCATTTGAAAAAATTGCAAACTAGATGTATATTTACTTAGATTTCAGTCAGGAACTTCTGTGTTTTAAGGGAGCTCAGTTATGAGAAATGTTAACAATTGCTTATTGCTTTGTATTGAAAATATCTAGTATTTATCCCTTGGATATTTGGGCTGCTTTTTAAACTCTGCATTGCTAGACAATGAGGTTTTTCAGGTGGGTTTTTTTTTATTTGAGAGAAAAATTGACTTGTCAAATTGGTTGGCATCCTTTGGGGTAATTAAGCCCCAGAGAAAAATATATTTCCATATCTCAAAATAGTTATCATGCAGCTACCAGCTATAGGCTCATTTAGGAAAAGATAACACCCACCCCCCTTCCACTGCAAGGAAAACAACCACCCTGGGCTATGTTTAGTGGCTGCCCATGGGTGTATTGCGGAGGCAGATCCATTCTTCCCGCCCCTTCTCTCCCCCAGCTTCTTCTCTGTGGGGTCTATACATGTTTTCCCATGCTGACTTTCTGAAGGGGTGGTGGGTGCTGCCTTTGTTACAGTCTTGGCCGAGAGGAATCTCTTAGAATGGCATTACCTGATTTTTCTTAGGTGTGATGTTTTCCTTCCTATTCCTTTCTTCCCTTCCTGTGTTCTGTATGCACAAAGTTTACAGTTTTCTCTCTTGTCCTGCATTTCCAAGGCTTCCTGATGGGAAGTGGGAGAGCTTTTTGTTTTGGTGGAGGGATAGGGAGCGCTTGCTGTGGCTTGGATACGTTCTGGGTGGTCAGTGCATCCATGGATCGATTGTTAGTTCAGGCTGACTTCTACCAAGTCTATTTTAAGCTCAGCTAGATATCTATCTGTGTTGTGTCAGTCTGATTCCAGTCCTGCTCTAGCCTCCGACTCTCAGGTCTTTTAGTTCTTCAGAATTCCAAAGTGTTTTCATGGCTGATGCTCATGTCATTCATTGGTGCTGACAATGGAGATCCTTGTTTTTAAACAGTGGCTGGTTACTGGTAAACAAAAGAGCATCAGCCCAGTGCTTTAACACAAAAAAGGAGCAGTTCAGGGAGAATGCCAAGGAATAAAAAAAATCAGCTGTACAGATACATAATGTTTTGACTGCCATTTTCCTGTGTTCCTACAAGGTCATTAATAGACTATAGAAGGTGGTTTTGGGTGGTGTTTTAATGGTTTTGCTGGAGCTCAGTGCTTCTTCACAGTAGCCTTGAGGATGATACTGCATACGAAATATGAAGGTAAAAACTTTAGTAGCACTGCAGTCATAACCAAATGGGGAGTGTGTGTGTGTGTAAATCAAGTAAGTCTCTTTACACAAGTGTATTACCAAGGGCAGGCTGGAGCAGGATTCCTAATTATCCCTCTGCTAACATCATTCTGTCGGTCTGTAGGTCTCAACTTTCCTCTTCTCAGTGTTTTTAATTGCACTTACCAAGTGTGCAAACTTATTTAACGTAGGAGAGTTGCTTCCAGTGTTTGTGTTGTCTGAATTTTTACAACACTGTTAGCTTTGAAATGGGTGCTGCACTTGAAATTCTTTCTCTTAAAAAAGATGCTCCATCTCTGCAAATCTAATCATCCTTATCTCTTTATGTTGTCATGGCTGGAATGCTGTAAGTGCCCAGTACTGTACCTCATTCCTGTTTTGTGATGCATAAAAAATTGCTGTTAGTTAAAAATAACCTGTTGGCGTAAGGAAGATGTGAACAGCACACTGCCTATGGAACTATTTGGTTTCTCTTTGCTGATGTAAACTACAATGAAGCATATGTTTATCTTAAGTCTTTCAAAATAAATTAATATGGAAGATGCAACATCTTCTGATAAGGAAGGAGGAGAGCCAGGTGGCAGCAAACTGAATGCTATTTAATGTATGATCATAATAAAATATATCTGTCCGATCCAGGTGTGGAGCTAAATTTGGTTTCTCGCAGTAATAGAATTGCTGCTGTTAAGGAGCAGAGTCTCAGTATAAATAGCACTGTTTTGGGTGGAAGATTTATTATCTGGGACTTCGTGGAGCTTGGTGAATGTGTAATTTTTACTATTTCTATTATTCTAACCAATCTCACAGAACTCAGCTCCTTCACTTGAGAAAAGAATAGTCCAAGTCTCATTACACCAACAGTACGTGTGCTAGAGATGTCAGTCTTTATACTCTGCTACCACATTTAAATGTAATAATTGAATAAAGCAATGGTTGTCTTCGTGGATGAATGTTTGCATAATGATTTGCTTAAAAAAAGACCCTCAACTTTAATTTTTTCTTACATTTGTGAGAATGAAATGTTCTTCACAAATTTCTAGGTGAAATACTGCAGTGATGGCAAAACTCATTGCTTTTGAAGCCAACAACCCAGACTGATAGATAGAATCTGTTTTATCTGGGTGATAGTGCAGCACTGATAGTCCAACTGCTCTGAAATTGTGCTTCCATCTTCCCCCCATCCCCAGTGCCTCAGTCAGCATCCAGACAAGCAAGAGCTGCTCTTTCTGGAATTCTGCCTGCATCTACTGATCAGATAAGATACTTGGAGACATCTTGGATATATTTCTGAGAATATTTGCTCCCTTGGGCATTTCATGCACTAAAGGAAGGCATAAAATAGTTATTACTAAGATCATAATTGACCATAAATTGATTTCCAAAGTGGTATTTACTGCAACTAGTTTTCCTGTCCTGGAAGATCATTTATGGCTATTTCCCTTCCCCATCTCTCCCCCACCCTGTCTCTCCTCCCCCGTGGAGCTGCTATTCATTTGCGGAGTTGAAAAATGGATAATGGCCCATTCTGGTGCTGGATCTGGTATTCTAATTCATGCTTTTACTATGGCAAGTGAAGTAGGGGTACAGAGAAGTTTATTTCCATGAAGTTCATCAAGTTTTAAGGATAAGCTTTTCAGTACTGCAGAGCTAATCTTTTAAACTCTGGTGGGTTTGTAGAGGGAAAGGTGCTAGCTGGGATTATGCTGTTTCCTTAATTTTGGATGATAGGCTAAATCTTTTCCTGACTCCAGTTTCCAGCCTAAAGATAAGTAGAGAGTCATTGTTTCTTGTCTTCCTCAAAATATGTTGTTATCTTAATTTTCAAAACAGCATTGCAGCTGAAGATGCAGTGGAACAAAAACTTGATAGCTTCAAAATGTATTAAAATCTTCAAAAAGTGTTGTCTTTAAGTTAAATGACATGATCATGGTGAACAGTGTGTTTTGATTTTTGTAGTTAAATCCTGGAAGTGTATAAAGTGCATGAACCAAATAGATTTTCTTCCTTTGTGTTTAAACTTTCATGTATTTGTGGCACATAACTTTTAGTACAGTTTATTAGTCTATAGTATGTTTTGTCTTCCTTGACTCGGATCAAATTTGGTGTTAACCTCCTGCCGAGAATTCCAGGACCCCTGACATTTTATTGTGACTCTTGATTAGCTCACCAGGGTTCCTGCTAAGAATTCTTCTTTCATTCATTTGATAAATTGAATTCCCTATTCACAGTGCCTTTAAATAGAATGGTATTTGGAAAACTTGAAGACAACAGCTTGAATGTTCAGTGAGCTCACTCAGCAAATTTAAAAATGCAGAAGTAAGAAATTGTGGGTTTGTGTATTCTGAAATCTTCTAAAAGAATAAACATTTTACAAAAACTTTGGTCTCCGTCTTCATATTTGCTTTAAGTGTATTTCCCTTTTGGTTTCTAAGACAAGGCGTTCTTTTGACGTCTCTTTTCCCTTTTTCATCTTACTTTGCCTTGTGTCAGGAGCTGTGCATTCACAGGTATGTATGTGCCTATGTGGGAGCAGGTATGAGGAGGTGACTCAGTCAGAAGAACTCTACCTTCCCAAGGCAGTGTGTGTGGTGTGGAGAGAGAGAGCACCTTGTCCTTCCTACCCTGGGCTCTGCAGCATGAGGAATAGTGTCTTCATTTTTTTCTAATTCCAGATCTTGAGACACCCCATTCCTGTGAGGCCACTGTTCTTTGACTCCCCCATCCAGGTCTCTCCATGAGCTTCCTGGAGTTGGGGCTGCAGCAGTGTCCTGCATCTCCCACCACTTGTGCCTTCTGAGGTGACACTTGGACATCTCAGTGGTGTGGTAGTAGAGGTCCATCCCATCTTCCTAGAGATTGGCTTCTGCAGCTTCTACCACACATCTGGGAAATGATTTAATATCACAGGAAAACTCAGACTGGAGGGGACCTCAGGACGTCATCTCAGAGGGGCAGATGAGTGTTTCAGTGGAGTGACACGTGTGTGGTCACTGCTGCTCCACACTGTTGCTGGTGTGTTGGTGTTGTTCTTAGACGTGCCTGGTACAGTTTCCCTGACTGTGGGTAGGAATGAGGGATGTGTGTGTGGATTTTTCCACTGTGCCTGTGGCAGGAACTCTACCTAAGGATAGGTACTGCTTCCATACCTCACCTTCCCGGTCCTGTTTAATCATACTGGAGCCACTCATGAACATGGATACTCAATGGACGTGTGTGGCTGTGGCTGCTGTAAGCTGGGTGTCTTTTGCTGAAGGTGCCAGCACCGCCTTATTCCCAGAATAAGCACAGGAGCAGCACCATAAACGTATCTGTCTTCAGGGTAAATTCTGTTTCCTACTTTTTCATGCTGTAGGTGGTGTTGTCAGCCCCACCTGTATGAGAGCACCAACCTGATCTTCAGCTCTGGCAATAAATAAGTTCGCTGTGCTTTCACCTGCTGCTGCCAAAACGATTTAGCTTAGGAATATTTGAGAACTGACGCCTAACTGTGATGGAAGGGGGAAAGGAGGGTTAGGTGTGTTGGAAATCCCTACAGGCAAAACGGTGCTTCATTTCAGTTACACAAACTTGCTTTTCAGTTTTTTTCAGCAGAGGAACATACAGGCTTAGCAGTGCTTGCCGGAGGGCTATGAAGGTTTGCTGCACAGTGCTCCTAGCTGTGGCCTGTCCCTCCTGACCCTGTTGTCCCTTCTGACTCCGGTAGTGCCAGACAGGTGACGTGCTGACCGGCTCCGCCAGCCTGCAGCTCTGGGAGTGGTCAGCTCTGAGCCCGGCGGGGGTGCTGCGTGGCAAAACATCCTGTGGAGCTGCTGCTCCTGTTCAGTTTCCTGGCCTACACTGCAGTGTCCCTGTGCAGCTGCCCCAGGAAGCAGTGCTCCCTAGTGTTCTTGGAGTTCAGCTAAATAGTTCGAGCCAGCATCTTGTCTTCTGCCTCTGGGTCAGTTGAAGGGTGATACTTGGTCAGTGAGGGGGGGCTTTGCCTCTGTTGGCACAGGGCTCTCATCTTTTGAAGTATTTGCAGAAACCAAAATAGCCAGCCGTATCTGGAGAGACAAACACGCTGTGCTCTTGCTGAGCTGCTGGATTCCAAAGCTGTTTTTCTTTGTGCATTATGTCCCGGGAAGACTGGGGACGAGTTGTGGAGCAGATGCCAGATCAACTGCTGGTAACTATCATCAGGCCTGGGAGGGAGGCAGTGCTGGGAAAGTGAATCTGGTTATCTGCACTCTTCACAGTGTGTAGCTTAATTTTTCCATCAGTCTGTGTTTGCTGGGAGAGGAGAGTTGTTTTTCCTAGCATATTTCCTACTGTTTGTGGCCTGCTCTGAGCGATGAATTTAATGCCAGCTTTTTTGGGGGTTGTGGGGGCTTTTTTCTCCTGGTCCTGAGTGGTGCCCTTGATGGGGTACTTAGGGTCTTCTGGGGTGTTGTCAGCAGATAGAGGGAACAAATTCTGATGTGGTTCCTGCCTGACATGCATACAAGGATGAGGTTTGGTGTACAGTGTTCTAGCCCATGGCCAGATTTACCTACCAACTCCTTAAGCTGCCCCATGTTGGAGCTTGTATGTACACTAATAGGCCTGCACTGTGGAGAGCAGCACCTTCACAGGAGAGGGGACACATACCTGTGTGGTGGCATCCCTGTGGGATTATCTACAGGAATTTGGATTGGAACTTCCATATTTGATCAAGTGATTGTCCTCACTTGCTGTGCTTTGATTGGCATCATGTGTCTTGGAGTGCAGTTATCAGATTCCTTTTAAATGAAACGTCACTGGATGATAAATTCCAGGGGTGAAGTTAATGCTTTCCTGCTGCATGGGAGCAGACTGGGGCCAGGCTCCACCTGAAATAGGGATAGTGTCAATAGGAAATCCTCTGCAGTGACAGTTCTGCTCTTCAGATCTGCTCTGGTGTGTGCTACTTAGTAATGAAGGGGTAACACACATCTGAAACATTCCCGTTTGTACTCCAGTATTCTCATTAGTACCCATCTCTCTCAGCTAAGACCCCATGAGAAACTGAGGTGTTAAACAAAACCAAAAGGAAGTCTGTAGATGAAAAACAAAATCTCCAAGCCCTGCACACATTTACTAGGACTTGGGGAGTGCTCAGATATGGGCTTTTCAAACTTCTGGCTTACCAGTCATAGTTCATTTGCATGCTTAATTTATAGAACTTTTTCTTCTCTGGAATTTCCCCCCTCTTCTAGTCATTGGAAATAACCAGTAGAAGCTAAAACAAGGCCAGGGCAGTGTGCTTGTGAAAAATAACTTGAATTGAATGATAATAACTGCCTATTCTGCTTTATTTTTGTTCTAATCTAATCTGCTTGAGTGGTTGCTTACCTTACGTGTACATAAAGGAGGGTCACAATAAGTTAACACTGGGTGAACTGGAAACTTCAGTGGGAGCCCAGCTCCTGCAGCACACACCAGCTTGCATTGTCCTTTTCTGTCCTCAGCATCCTGCCAGGACTTTATTGCTCTTCAGCCAATATTTCAAAGCATCGTGTTAGAAACTACTGCTGGAAACGCAGCCTTGAGACAAGCTATGGAGCACAGGTGCTCTTTCTGATCATGAAATTTCTATTTTACAGGTTGTATGAGCAGGATTATTAATTTAGTCTTCTGGATAACGTAAAATCTGCCTGCAGTTTCACCAATTTTATTTGAATGTGTGGCTTTTCACACCATGTTCTCAGCTAATGCTGTGTTGTTCTTGGGTGGTTTTGAATGGCGGCTACACTCTGCTCCTGCACAGACTCCAAATTTAGTGGAATTTCTAAGTGGCTGCAGGAATCAATCCCTGTTCAGGAGATCAGTTTCTGTTACACACTTCAAGATAAGTTCACAAGAAACTGGAGGCGTCAAAGTGCCAGCCCACATCTGTTAGCAATGGATGATATTTTGATGTTTCAGAGGAAGGCAAATAATTTATTCAGGAGGGTTAAATGCAGGACAGGAATATAATTAGTGAGAAACCCCAAAACATGGGATTAAGAAATCATAAACTGAGGTCAAACAAAAACTCTCATTGAACTTCATTTATGACTTCCCCACAGGAACAAATTTTGCACCCGGACTTTCAAATTACAGGGTTTAGTTTCAATCCGTGTGATCACACCTGTGCATGGAACTCTTCCATAGACTTGTCCTCAGTGTGACTGAGGGCTTTCCCCCCACTAATTCCCTGGAAAGCAGATTGTAGGATTTCACTTTGTGAATGGGTAGAGGCTTCCAGTTTCCAGTCTAATTGTTTTTGGGCCCAGGAGTCGGTGTGGCCTTGTATCAGTGTTGCTTCATAAAAAATAAAGCTTTTTTTTCTTTTTGTGTTTTTTCTCTTCTTCAAATGTGTATTTATAAGGACTTGGTATACATTTTAATGTTGGGATTTTTTAAATGCTTCAGTGTGGAGGATTTTTCTTTATGCCTAATCCAAAAATTCTTTGTTGCAATTTAAATTCAGTGCTACTTACCACAGCTAAAGGAAAAAGATTTTACTCCATGCTTCTCTACCTCTGTCTTTTACACCTTTTTGAATAATGGGGTTTCCATCTCTTTAGATGAGTGAATCCAACTCTGAAGTTTTTTCTAAGGGACTGTGCTATTTTGATTTCCTTGGTGCTGTTTTCCGGGCTCTGTCCATCTGACCTGTATTTCTCTTGCTGTAGATAGTCCCAAACTGGACAGATCACAGCAGCTGATGAATTTCTGACCATCTGTGACATTGTTGCTTTGCCTTTGGAGTGAAATCCATCCTAGCACCTGCTTTTTCTCCTCCCCAAAACTGGTGTTCAGCCACTTGTTCCCTATGCTGTATTTATATAGGATTTTTCCTGCCAAACATAATACCCTGCACTTTTTCTCCTTTTTGAGTTCATCAGGGTGTCCTAGGTGTTGTTCCTCTATAATTACTTTGCAGCCCCATGACTTGACATATTCTCCAAACTAAATAAGTGTTCACATTTTTCCAGCAGCAAAGTGGTTAATAAAATTTTGCTGCTGGACATGTGGCATACTGCAACAAAAATTCATCAGTTCCCTGCCTTGTGGGAGGGGTTTTGTGGGTGTTTTATTGTAATTTTGTTATGTACCTTAAAACTATTAAAAATAGTTCTTAAAACTATTAGATAATAAAGCAACCATGTTCTTACTAACAGAAATTTCCATGTGACTTCAAAAGTCAGTTATATCGTTTTGTTGCCTCCCTTTCATCGTCTTCACAAATAGCTGTGGGGCTAAGCTGTAGGAAAAAAATCAGACTATTTTCCTCCGCAAATCATTGTTAGCTCTTGCTGATGTTTTTCTCTCTTCCCTTGTAAGTTATATGCACAGTCTTTGCCATCTGCTGCTCTTCCAGAGTGCCGTCCATCCACCTGCTCGTGCTTTAAGGTAGCCTGCAATGACTTAGACACAGTTGTTCCTATGGTAAATGACAGCAGGCCCAGCCATCGGAGAAACATCTCATTTCTCTCAGGAATTTTTCAGCTTTCCCTGCTTTTGCTGGCCCGATTTTCTCTTTGGATGGTAATGAAATATTTAGCTCCATCTCATTTTCTTCCCTGTCAATTCATCTGAGTTTTTTTTGAGAAGCCGTATCATTCCTGCTTCCCAGATTTTAGGAAAAGGGCCTTTTAAACACATCTTGAGCTTCTTGCTTGGAGCTGTGTTCAGCAGCCCTTTTGGGAAGGAAGCCAGAGTGGACCATTGCAGTGGTGGAGGGTGAGATCCTGGGGCAGGAGCAGCCTGGCTGTTGGGATTTTGCTGCCCCTGCCACCAGCTTGAACAGAGCCTCCCTGCACAGGGCAGAGCCCCACAAAATCCCTGGGAGAAATCCCTGGGAGAAATCCCTGGGAGAAGTGTCGTCATCTGCGGGCTCTGCAGCAGTGCAGGCGGTTGTTGGCCATCTGTTCCCAGCTGACCTCTTTAGGGAGGGCTGAAGCAGAAAGTAAAGTACTGTCACTTTAGCCCTCACAGGGTCATCTGTCACTGCTCCCCCCTTCCCTCCGAGAATCAAAACTAATATTTCCTCTTGCATATTAATGAAGCACTTAAAGGTTGATTTGTTGTTGCTTTTTATATGTACAGTGCTCGTATTTTTCTGGCCTTTCTTAATTTGTTCCCGTGTGTTTGTGCTGGCTTTTTTTCATATTTCCTTCTTATTTATTTGACCTAGTTTTGCATGCTGCGTGCTTTTTTGAGGTGATTGGAGAGCTTGTAATTAGGGACCAGCTTGACTCTTGTTGATTAATGACTGAGCTGGGATATCAAGGGAACAAAGCTGGCACTTCAACAGTCACACCAGTGCCTTGCCTTCACCCATATTTACTCTGGAAAGGTCACAGAACTGGACTGTGTAAAGATGAAGCAGGAAACAAAATTAGCAATAGGCAAATAGAGAGTTTTAGTTTATCTGTTCCAGCACTTGTGAAAACAAGGATTGCTGCTTTTCCAGTGGCCTGTTGCTTTATGTAGGATTCCTCCTATATGTGTGGGTATCTGCATTGTTGTTTAGATTCTGGGTGATTTCGAAGAAACAACACCTGCCTCTTCCTATGGGACAGTATTTTAGTTGTCCTGAAGGGATCAAAGGCTGCCTTTCCAGAGCTGGCTGCTCTTTTTTTAATGTTAATTTTTCATCCCATTTCTTCACCAACCTTCCAAGTTTTTTGCCTTCATGACTTCATCCACTTCTTTCTTAGAATCACATCTTGAAGAGCTTCCTAAGTAGTAATTTTCCTCCCTTCTTTTTGAAACTGTATATTACCGGATGTGGAGAACTTGTCTTTGAGGCCTCATGTCTGTGCTGTCCAGACCCTCTGTTATATATTATCAACTGTAACAATGCATGGATCTATTAATTCCTCCTAAAAAGCCTCCACAGCCTGCATTTGGATGATTATTTGCCAGTTCCTTACAATTCTAGTTTAAAGATTTTCCTTTTTTCCATCTTTTTCCCTCCCATCATCACTTTTAGGAAAAATGCCTGTGCAGGACTGCACAAGGGCTGTTGTATGGTGAGGGAAGTCAAAACCACAGCAGTACTTGAGCAGTTTTGTGCAAACTGTAGGATTTCAGTCAGTAAGAGCAACTTCCACAACTGTCAAAGGAGGTTATTTCCAGCATAAAGCAGGATTTAAAGTACAAAAGGTATCCTGGAATTAAAGTATGGGGGCTAAACCAGACAAAGGCATCTGTAGACACAAATTAGTAATCCTGTGCTGGAAAGGCAGTTTTCCTATGTTATTAAACAAACCTTCAGCATCTTACATGCACAACAAAATTAATGAGTCTGTTGAGGTTTAGAGCAGTGTGACATGGAATGACAAGAGAGACAGGTCCATGTTCAGCCCTGATCTATTGCAGGAACTTCTGAATTCTGAAACACTGTATGGGCAATAATACGAATAGACTCTGCCTGAAGTTTGTTTAAGAGCAGTATTCCTAAAATGCTTATTGCAAAATGCTGTCAGAACGTCCCATCAGTGCTGATCCAGAATACCAGCTGTACCTTCAGTTGTGGAAGCAGTCCAATGCCTGATACCAGCTAGAAAACTCAGGTTCTTACTTAACTAAACAAATCTAGGCTGATTTATTTTTTAATTTTTAAAAGGGATTAATAAACCTTTCTGCAACAGGCACTGACAGGCCAGAGCCACAGTGCTTGAGCCGTTCTGGTCATGCCCTGCAGCTCCTCTTGCTTTCCTGTTCCCGCAGAGCTCTCAAGCACATGTACTTTAAAGATAACCTTGGGTTAGGCTTGGATTTCATAAGCGATTTGCAATCTGTAAAAACACCACTTCATTCTGTAGTAAAACTCCTTGCTCATAAAAATCCCTCCCGATTCAGATCCATATGTAAGAACAAGGCAAACTCCTACATGGATATTCTGAGCCACTCCTGCTTTAGAACACGAGCTTTGTATTCATAAATGTTTCGTGTGTTTCCTGCAATAAAGATTAAATTGTCGCTCAGGAAGTAAAGCTGCAACACGTGCCTTTGACAACGTAATCAAACTTTATATAGCCATGTTTTTATTGTTTTCCTTTTGTTTTGCTCTTAGATGACTAATTTCTGCCTAAAAGTGACAGCAAGAGTTGCCATCTGAGAGGCCGCTTGGAGCTTTATTTCTATTTTAAGCATATTTAAAGCACATGTATTCAGAAGTGTCATTATGTAAATCAGTTTTGAAAATTGAACTCCATTAAAAATTACAGCGTAATTTTCTGAGCTAATCTGAGGCTATTTTAATCTCAGAAATGGAAAAATAACCCCACAACCAAACCCCAGGTTTTTGCGAGGAGTGGCACTTCTAGCTCTGATGTTGTAATTGCTGTGATAATATGGTAGTAAAATGCGTTGTGTTCTTAATGGAGCCAAATGTTTGCTCTTCTGTGAGTTGGAACATCCACTGACGTGGTGCATTGCCTAGAAGCAAAAATTCATAGTGGAGTGTGGTGTAAGGAATGAGACTTTGGCAGTCGTGAAAATTGATCCCCGGGGTTGGACACTTGTAAGGCTTGGCTGGACCAAGAAAGGTTGGACCAGATGATCCTTAAGATCCCTTCCAACCTGGTATTTTAGGGAAGGAGCTTGATGTATAAGAAAAAAAAAGAGGCCTCAGAAGAAAGTTGGGTTATATGTACTTTCATAGCTTAAAGAAAACTCTGCACATTAAGCAAAGTGGTGGTAGTGGTTTGTTTTTGTGTGTGGCTTTTTTGTTTTTGTTTTTAAATACTGCCCTGAGTATTGAAGGGGATTTTAATGTAACTGTGGTGTTCTGGAATTGCTGTAATGTCGTGGGGTTTCTTAACTACTAGCAAGAGGAAACCAAAAAGTTTCTCATTTTACATGGACTTGTTTCATTCACCTGCTTTCTAAAACCAAAAAAGGCTGAACTTCCTCTGGCGATAGCTTGACAGCTTGGGAGAGTTCACTGGAACAGGGCCTTTGTAGAGTCTGCTGTGACTCGGGTAGGGAACACTGAAAATGAAGGGACTGGATGTTGTTCCTTTGTAGTTACTGAGATCCTGGGGACTTCTGTTCTCTTCCGAGCTAACAGGAATAAAGACAAATCTTTTACAGTTTCAACTCAGTTTCTTTTGGCAACCTAAGTCATGACTTTTTGCAAAGTCCTAGAAGAAGCTGTTTAAAAGTACGGTTTTAAGTACCTTTGTCTTAAGTAAAATTTAGCACTTAATGCAAATATACACCTTTTTCCTAAGGTGTATATTTGCAATTCCTAAGGGCAGATGTTCTCCAAACCTCAGTTTACAGTACAAGGTTTAAAAGGTGGCCTTTTGGAAATGTCATAACCTGAGCAGACGTGCCGGTGATGAATTTTTGGTCATGACAGAAGGTGGTTCAGTATTTTAAATACAGACACCGAATGGCGTTTCAGCTGTCTGGACCTCCAGTGGTGCCCCAAGAGCTCCCAGATGTGCCTAACCTCAGGCTGCTGTTCCAGACCCTGGGTCTTGCCATGTCTCTCACTTCTGTAAATAGTCTGTAAAGTGTCTTAAAGCGGCACAGACACCTAAGTTTAGAGCTGTAAATTGCTTGCGATAGTGTTTATAGTTTGGGGTGACACAGGGAAAGGGAATCTGCTTTTAATTTAGTCTGGAGCTCCATACAGGATCTGTGTAAGCATTAAAGCATCTGCAGTGGCTAGGACCAGTATTTTCAGGCAAGTGAAAAAGCCAAAACGCAGAACACCCTTCAGCAACCAAAATATCAAAACAAGCAAGCAAACAAACAAACAAAGGCTACAATGTTCCCTTTTTATAACAAAGGGAAACTATGTAGGAAAATGCAAACTTGTTAAAAGGCAAAGTGTTTCATGGGGAATGTTTGAAGATACAGTGTGCAAAATCTGAAGAGTGGTTCTTTCTCCTTTAGGAAAAGAGCAGTCTCACACATTGTGACAAAAAAATAAAGGGTTTTGTAACTAAAAAACCCTTTTAAAACAACAACAGCAAAAGTATCCAAACAAAGAAAAGGGAAGGGGTCTGCAGGCTTTGGCAAGTTAAATGTAAAACAATAGTAAATTAGTCTAAAAGTGGTCTTGAGGAGTAATTGGAAGACATTAAATCTAATACTAATATCTAATACATCTGATAGTGATAGTAGTGGCTTCAGCACATGAGAAACAGCCTTCTCAGAAGATCTGTAAGGCTGATAAATGATCAGAACCTGAAGAGCTGTCAAGGAAGATGAAGTAGTTATAGAGAAGTAAATTAATTATTTGCATTGGTATTTATTGAAAAGGATGTTGGGGAGGGTCATTGCTGTAACCGTTTATTATGGTGATGGACATAGAAAGCAGAGATAGGAAGGTTTCAAATAGATTTTCTTGATTTGGAATGATTCAGGTTAATTTTTAGTCAAGACGATGCTGGAACAGTCTTGTTTTGTATTAATGCAAATTCTTCAGCTAGAATTTATAGCATGAACAGAAAATATGATTGTTGGAATTCATTTGGGCCTTAGTTTACAACTCTTGAGAACAAAATTGATGCGTATGGGAAATTAATGCAGCATGTGTTTGATCAAAAAGAGAAAAAATAGTTGCAAAATAATGTACCTGCTCATGATCTTCAAGGTATATTGTGAATCACAGCTGTGAAAGCCAGCAGAACTTGCATTAATTACTTGGGTTCGTTTCTTTTCTTTTCCAGGTTTAAACTTTCTTTCCCTAGAATATCCTAGTTTTAAGTAGTACTTGTGAGTTATTGTGGAAAGAGGTTCCAAATTAAATCTACCCTTTCTGAATTCTCACTACCAGCTATTCTATTTGTTGTGAGTTTCAATTTTGGAACAGGTTTTTTCTAGTGCTTTTATTGCAGCATTAGAAGCAGCCTTTTTTAGACATGAGATGTAGAAAGGTAGCAGTGCAAATATGGATTATTCACCTTCCTCTAGAGAAACTTCATCTTACTGAAAAACTCTTCCCAACCTTTGTTCTTATCAGGGAGAAAGAACAAGAAACACAAGAAGAGGAACATTTGATGGAAGAAAAGAAAAAGAAAAAGCAGGAAGAAAAGAAAAAGAAGGAAGGTGCTCAGAAAAAGGTTTGTTCATGTTCCTGTCATGTTGCATGATCCCTTCACTTTTCAATGTGAGTGTGGGTCCTGATGCCGCAGCTTCACTTCAGGGAGTGAGTCTGGCACAAGTGGCCATTGTCACTGGTTTGAGGAGAGGCTGTGGTCACAGAACCCCTGCTGGAGCAGTTGTGCCAGTGCTTTGGCACTGCCCATGCTCGCCGTGCCCTGGTGGGACGGGTCTGCTCCCACACCTGGCTCCCATGGCCATTCCTCAGCCAGAGTTACCTGGATCAATCCCAGCAGGTGCTGAGGGGACTCTGGGATCCCAGGCTTATTTCCACTGCTGTGCATTCTCCTCTCTCGTTTTCTGGATTGCACAGTTAGTTTTAATTTTAAATAAGAATTGATCACTGTCTTTTCTGGAATAAAAAATAGGCATGGTAAAAAAATGGATAAATTCCAAACAGGTAAAAAAGAGCCAGGTATTCTATGGAAGCTGATAGCGTGCATGGATTCAAAAGGGACGGTGGGCAAAGTCAGCAGAAGTTAATTCTGCTGAGTGTTAAAGGGTTCACAGATAGAGTGTAGCTCCAGGAAGCCGCTGACCTTCAGGAGAGGGAAGGCTGGTTGGGTAGATGAGGCTTCTGCCATCTCTGCCTCTGGCATCTGCTTCTGGCTTCAGTCAGACAGAGGTTGCCGTTCTCACATTCCTAACACATGGAGTTAAACTGACATTCTCTAATCCTTGAATGAAACTAATGCCTGATTTATGTAAGCAGTTTCTGCAGAAAGTTCGGCCTGCAGCCCTATAATTATTAGGTATAATTTTCAGTATTGACAAACAGTTGATTTGTTTTGTTCTTTTCTTCTTTCAGGCTGCTGAACAAAAAACCAAAGGTAAATTCATGTTTATTCTTCATGAACCGTTGGGTATTTTTACAAGCTTGTTTACAAAATGTTCTTGTAATTTTTATAATTTGTGTCTGTTTAATGAGGAGAGTGTATCATACTAGGATTATTATGTTCCTGAAGTTTTGTTGGATCCCAACATCTCAGCATAAGCCTTGGCTTATCTTGCTGGGTATTCTTTGGCAGCTTTTTGACAGGAATATATGGATTAATTTTCTGTGAACCATAACACAGCATATATCATCTCTTTTGTCAAGACAGATGTAGTTTTCTGTTTAGTTGTTAGTAGTTATTTATCTGTTTCAAAGACAGGTAATTGCCCCTCTCCCCTTGCACAATTCAACTCAGTTTAATGTGTAAACTCAGTTCATTGAGCTTAGGAGATGCTATTTCCCCTGCTGCCTCCACTGCCTGTTTTTCTTTCTGTGTGGGTTTTCTGCTGGGGAAGCAACTGGAGCTGGTTTGCAGCACGGGCAGGAAGCAGCAGAGGTAGGGAATGCCTTCCCCTTTAGGGGCAGTGGGCTCCCAGGTTCCCTAGCAGAGAACTTAATGAAGCTGTGGCTTTCAGAAAGGTGAGGAAGAGAGGCAACTCTCTCTTCTGCAACTGATGGCCTACAGATCTTTCTGTCTAGTCTGGCCTTTGATTGGAACAGTTCTGAACCAGTTCAAATGCACTGTAATTTATTGGTGGGTAATTAGGTGACACACAGGCAAGTGGAGCTTTCCAGATTCCCAAAGACTCGGGGTTAGAGAAGAGCCAAGCCTAACATAAGGGGTTGACAAAACAATTTATGTTTCAAACACGTTTTATGATTTACACAACTGAAATTAAGTATTACTTTAGTAATAGTGAATTCAGAAAAAGAGAGTCCTAACAACATGATGAAGACACTGTAACAGTAATTTATTGAAACTCTGTCCTTTTCTTTCCAAGTTTATCCATGTAGAAGGTATGAAGTCAGAAAGTTTTAGTTTGAATTCTGTTGTATCTGCCCTGTGAGATCTCATGTGGTTTGTAACAGAGGGTTTTACTTCCAGGAGAAGGGAGCAGAAGTATGTGAGTCCCACCAAATCTTAGGTCCATAAAAAACTTTGAAATTAAGATACATGAGAGCAATTTCTATCTGAATAGAATATTTCTGTTTTCACAATGTTGCATGTTTTGTTCTCTGTATCAGCTCGTTTCTGTGTGAAAAGGTTTCACTGTTCTATAATGGAGTATAATGACTTTTTAATATCACAGTTCAGCAGCAGATGTTTTTGCTGTCAGAGTAACTAAATTCATTTTCACGTGTTAATGCAGTGGCTCTTCATTTCTGTTACTAGTGAGACACAGAGCCTTCTGCTTTCCCTCTGTGGGATGTTACTATTTCTGTCTTTGTTGTGACAGCTTTGCTTTTAATTGCTTGAAACTGCCACATTTAAGTTTGTAGTTAATAACTTCAGTTTTTCAGGTATGCTTGAGAATTTTTTTCTTTTAAATTTAGGGAGACTGCATTTCTCAGTCTGTTGGATTTTTTAGTTCACTATCCATGTATTTAAGCATCTTCTAAGCTGCTGCTATAAGAAATGAATCAGGAAGAAGATAACAGTGAATAAAGGTAGTTATGTTAGAGATTAAGCAGCTCTGGCATTTATTGTTTCATCTGTCAAAAGCAGTGATGCACCTTTTTGTAGTTCAGCATTGTTGGAAGGGATGACACGTCCTAGAGAGAACCAAAACTCCTGCTCATGCTCAGAGCAGGGGCCAGGGGTTATTTACAGTCCTGTAAATGACCCTTCGTTGAATTTCCTTTGTCTGGCAACTACTCATTGCTTTTCTTGTCCACAGTTGCTCTGTGGACATGTTAGATTTCCACTTTATAGTGCAGTTCTTTCCATTTATCTTTAGGAGGGATGTGCATAAGCTTATGAGAGGTAACAGGAATTTCTTAAAAGACAGAAAATATTAATACAAAATTAATGAGAGGAAAAATTTGACTGAACTTTTTTCCTAGAATATTCAAAGTTGACCGTAAACTTTATTGCAGTGCTACACCAAGTGCTTTATTTGGATACATTTTCATTTGTTGAGTGACAAATGCAACTAGAACTAAAAGGCAGCAGAGAGATTATCATTGAATTTAGTTAATTTATTTCCTATCTGGGACACAGCAATTAAATTAGTTGTGAAGACAGGATGACACAGTAAAACTGAGTGAATGGACTGCAGCAGGTAATGCATGCCAATGGGGAGGATGTATTAAATCAGAGATTAAAACTGGACTGGAACTGGACATTTGCCAAATGTAGATTTTGGTAGGTGAGATCTTTATAGATATGATTTAATGGGGCTGTTTGTGGTAACTTTAAAAAAAATTGCTTAATTTTATGTGTGGGTCACTGAGTTCTGCAATGCAACTGGATTGCCGTGGCAGTGAGAGGTGCTTGCACCAGTTGAGTCCTAGCAGAGAAAAATAAATCCTACAAGTGCAGATGGGATCTGGAAGGGTTTTTCAGTTTGTTTTTCAGCTGGCTGGGGCAGTGTGTTTGTACAGTTCCTTGTTTGCTCTCAGCAGTGTTTGTGGAGGAGACGGCCCTTTGCTGAAGTGGGTGGGCAGGGCTGGGTGGTGGGGCTTGAGAGGGAGGCTAGGTTTGCCCTTTGGGTAGGCTGGTTCTGTGCTAGAAACCTCTGATCAAGGTGCTTTTTAATTCTTCTTAATTAATAGTAAGTTTTTCATGGATTTGTCTAACGCAAAGATGTGGAATTGTCCTGGCTAATAATGAATTTGTGTGTTTTGTACGTGTAGCTCTGAGCTGATCTGGGCTGTTGCAGGTTCAGTCACTGGTGAGGCCTCAGGAAAGAGAAGCGAAGTAAGAGGAAGGAGGTTTCCTGTGGGGGTGTGTTTGTGGTGTGTTGTCAGTTCAGACTCGCTCTGAGGCCTCAGCCCCAGCTGAATGTTTCCATTTGTGATGTGGAGCACAAACCCCTTCCAAAATAAACACGCATTTCCACCCTTAGGGGAAAGGTATGTGGCTGCTGCCGGAGTCCAGGGCTAGGAAGTTGCTCCCTCACACAGCTCTTGCCTCCACTGACACGACTTTAATTATTTTTTCTGTTTAAACAACAATCCAACCCTTTAAGTCTTCTCTACATAACAGCTCCTTCAATTTCTAATTTTTTTTCCTGCAACATTGTTTGCCTGAGTATTTTTGTGAGGCTGAATCTTTTATAAATACCCTGTTGACAACAATTCTAGGGAATATGTGAAAGGAAGAATGATTGGAGAGCTGATAAAGAGCCGAAAGGTTTCTCAATTATTTGAAAACAAATGAAAGTAGTCTTCCTGTTCAGCTGGAGAGAAGCACTGCAGAATTAGATGAGGTGGGAAATGAGCAGGTTTTTATTGCACATTCAAGTTACTGTTTATGGTAATTTTTTTTGAGAGCAGGACTATTGAGCACAGGCTATTAGTGTTTATTTTACATGTGTAAACTCTTGCCAGTTTATATGCACTTTGAAACTTTGTGTGTAAAGGCTTTTCTAATGAAAACCTTCAGCTGTAACTAGAAGTTCTGTTCTGTATGGTAAAGGGTCACTAGTATGGCAATGGTTGTTATTTAATAATTACAGGGGATTTTAAGGGAGCGGTGCTTGCTGTAAATACTGTCAGGGTGTATTTTGCTGCCTGCTTCTCTTCTAGCCATCCTCCTGCAGGTTTAGTCAGCACAGGTGATCAGCTCCTTGCCCGCTTCACTCCCACCTCAGCTGAATGCATTTGTCTAAAGCCAATGCAAAATAGCTTAAGTGGTTTGTTACTCAAACATCTACCACTGCAGCTGTAAGGCAAAGTATCTGTCCAACACTCCAGCATTATCTGCAATAAAGATAAGTGTTAAATCTGCAAACAGAGAAGTAGAAACAGTTAAATCTATACCACTGTTAGTCTAACATAGAAAATATTTTGCTAAATATTTTGATTAGAAGTGTTAGCTGGAAAATATTCTTATCCCCTTACTGTAAAGCAGAGCTGGTCAATCTCTGCCTGTTGGACCTCCATGATCCTTGTAGGTCTGTCTGGCATGTTCATGGCATGGGACAAGGAAGAGAAAGGTGGGCTTTCCAAGGGGAAAATGGGAACCTCAGCTCCCTGCTGGGGGATGATGAAGCAGGATTGCAGAAGCTAGAGTGACTACAGTAATCCTGGGATTCAGAAGCCTGTCCAGCACTGCCCATCCTCTGTTCCAGTGGTGCAGTGGATCCTGAGCTGGGCATCATTCCCTTCCATCTGCGGTCTGGTGTGGGGCTGTCCCCTCCCCCAGGCTGTCTGGGCTGTATGCCTTGGGACTCTTCAGTGTGTGATGATTTTAATATGCAACTCGCAGAGTCAGGGAGGTTGTCTGCAGCCTGGGAGATTATTCTGCCAAGGTTTATGCTTTAATACGTTTTATTTTGGGGGACTTAACAGAAAACATTTAACAGTGTGTGGTTGCTTCGTAAACCCTTGTGATGTCACGAATGCTGGAATACTTCCTTCAAGTTATGTGTAAATTTTGCATAGCATTTTATTATCCCACATGCAATGCTGTACATTTTACCTGCAGGAATATGGTCAACTGTGTTATAAAGGGGAGTTAAAAGAAAAAACGAATGGATGAAAATATCTGAGATCCCATTCCCTGCTCTGGCATTTTTATTTGGATAACAGAAATAGTAGCGTACCTGATTTCAAAGGCAGGTTATTTTCATTTCGAAATCTGCCAGGTAGGTTGTTGCATATTTTTAAATTGGTTTTTTACTTACCCTGCCCAAATGGGCTGTTAGGATGTTCTCTGCTTGTGCTTGTGTGTGTGTGAGTGAATCACCTTCCTGTAACCTCCATTCGGCTCATACAGAAATGCAGTTTATGTATATTGATAATGTGCTCCTTCTGGCTGTGGTAGATGTTACTGATGTTTAGTGGTAGTTCCTTAGGAAATAAGGGAAAATGAAACTTTTTAGAGAATCTCATCAATATTTTAAGTAGAATTGTGACAGCATGTAACACAATCGGTCTTTTTCAAGAAGAAAAGTCTTGAGTTTTTTGGGTTCATGTCATATCATTGTAGGAACCAGCAGAGGCTTTTTCCATAAGATTAGAAAATGTGTTCCAGCCTACAAATCAGGTATGATTTACAACAGATTTACAACCTCTGACTCATTTGAGTATTTATAGCTTATGCTTGAATATCTGCCTCTGTCATCTTGTTAGTTAAGTGCTGTGTTTGTACTGAACTGCTGCACATTGTAGTGACAAAATGTGCCATAAATCATCTTTGCAGAAGGAGGGGGAGCTCTGCAATAAGTTCTTCAATTAGATCTTAATATGCAGTCAGTTGATAACTTAATGATAACCTGTGGCCATACATTAAGGCTTTATAACACAAAAATGTTTTCTTTTTGATAAACGTTATCATGGGGGTGTTTTGCTATTATAAGTATCTTTAAACAAACATGAATTTGTTCATAAAACCGACTGAGATACTGCTTCTCTGATAGAGGAGTTATTACCATTTTACAGCCTGCACAGCATAGAGGGTGGAGGTACTTTGTGAGTCCAGTATTGGGTGAAGAGGCATAGAAAATACAAAAAGATTGGAGCAGACAGGAGGAGCAATTTGCACAGTCAAGGAGACAAGGCAAGAAGGATGACCTGGGAGGGTTGGAGTTAAATAGCAGGAAAAAAACCTTTGGTTTCCTGCCTACTTTTTTTTCAAGTGGAGTGACTGTGACAGGCAGCAGTTCAGTGGTATTTAACAGAGCTTTTGCTCTCGCAAGTACAAGAAATACTACGAGTATCTTCAGCATTGGCATTGTGAAGTGAAGGAGAAAATTGTAAGGTAAACAGTAAATGTATGAATAATCTTTGGTAAACTTTCTTTGGGTTTGTAGCTCTTTCTGTGTGTATCTTGCTGGTTTGACAGTCAAAGGTGCCCAGTGAGAGATTTGCATTAGGAATTGGTGTCTTTTTTGCGGGAGAGAGTGTTTGTCAGGGCTGAACACTCTGAGCCATGCAAGCAAGGGCTGACAGTTCTGAAGGTTTAAATCTTCTGTAGCTCCTGTGAAGCTGTAAACTCCTTAGCTTTCAAAGAAATGCTCTTTTCAGACAACAAGGCACCAAAGCAATTAGTACCGGTTTTTGGGAAAAACATTTATCTCTTAAAGAAAAACAAACAAGTATAAAACACCAGGCTTATTTGAAAATAAAAGAGAAACCATGAGATACATTCTTCCTGATGTGCACCAGTCCTGAGCTGGATTTACAGGACAGCTGCTCCCACAGAGGTGCATCAATGTCTTTGCCTGGAGTTGCTGCTACTTTGCACCAGTAAAGTCCTGGTCAGATCTTGCCTTGTGAGCTTTGCAGGTTCTTTGTCTGGGGATAGAAAAGTAGGTGAGAGCTCAGGTAGATACTCCTAGTGCTCCTCAGGTAGTTCTTATTCTCCTTAGAGATGGTCTGTAGTAGTTTGCTGTTACGCAGATTTAGGCATGCGCTTGTATTATAAATTCAGGCAGAATATTGCTCTGGTCTTCCTCATGCTTTGCTTTTTCTGTTTCCTCAGTAAGGAATGATCTGGGTTTATCAGGTTGAAGATTACGACAGCCTGACCTGTAAATAGTTTCTGAACTAGATAAAAATGGGAGCTTTCTAATGCTAAGACACAGTTGGTTTTTAACAAAAAGATTTAGCACTTTTCAGTTTAGCACTTTTCAGGTGCTCTGAATGTTGTAGGGTTTGATACCCTGCTTGAAGGCGGCAGCAAGACATCTGCATCATCAGATTTTTCTTTATGTTGTCCATTGTCAAATACATTTCTAGCCTAGGACAGTATCTCTCCAAGAACACCCTGTGAAGGGAGAGTAAGCACAGATTAGGTAACACCAGCTTGGCTTTTCTACTCCAGACCTAATTGACAGGGTGCCCCTTGGTGGGAGGTGCTTTGAGGTAAATCCCAGGTTGCTTTGTCAGCAACAAAACTGCCGGTACAGTTGTTGACAACTGGATATTCTAGAAGATAAATTTTAACACAGCTGCACAATGGTAATGTTGTTGGTTAGGATCAAACTGCACACTGGATTATGGGTATTTATCTGCCCACAGTGGCTGCTTTCCTCCTTGCTGCTGTTCCCCAGTGCAGTATATGGAGCACGTGGGCTGTGAATTGGCCAAACTGCTGCACTTCTGGCATTGCAGCAGCTCAGGCATTGGCAAATGCTCTGTTTTTCTGTCAGTCTGCTTGTAAAATAACTGTTTTCCAATTATAAATAGAATGTTGTCTGATACATGCTGTCCATCAGAGCATATATGCCCCAGTACTTCCTTTGTAACATGCCACTTTTGTATCTGCTGATAGAAACAGACACCCATCCCACAGCTTTTCACTCTTTCACCTCTCCCAGCAGAGTCTGAGATTTGTTTCCTTGGAAGTGACTTTACAGCATGGCTCACCTGTTCCTCAGTGCGCTCCTCCCTTCACTTTCTGAACTAAAGTCTGTTGTTCACTTTATTCTTCCTATAAAGAAACACATCCACAAAGGCAGTTTCTTCTCTGCCTTGAGGCCTGGCTCACACAGGTTTTCATGGAGAAGGCAACTAACAGTTCCCCATGAAAAAATGACCTATCAGCTTTGATTTATCTGCAGTGTGCTGACCACTTTCCATTATTAGATTATCATCTTGCTACCTGGAGAAGGCTTGTAAGGCATATAAATATAATGTTGATAAGATCTGCAAACTGAGAGCTGGAAGAGAGGTTCATCAGGAAATGTATTAGCTCGCTTTGGTAATGATTGTTTTGAGATACATGCCGGGTTTGTAAGGTTACCTGATCCTTTCCGTAGGAAGGATGAAATCCACTTTGAACTGTAACACTAGTACGTGCTCCTGGAATAGTTACTGTACAAATGTTGGAGAGGGTTATCTTGGGAAAAGGAAGGGAATGAAAATGTGTTCTTGATTCTTTTACACTGAGTGTGAAGCATTTGGCCTGAGGCACCTTGTTGACTATCTGGTGTTGACATTCCTCTACTCTGAGAACTCAGACTGCCTCTTGGCTTCCCCTGTGTTTTGCCAGATTATTTTAATGTTTTTCCTGAGTTGTTAAAGGTGGTAGCCCATACTTTACAAATCCTACAAGACTACTTAAAATGTCTGTTTAACCAGCTCACACTCTTGTAAATGCTCCGAAGCTTCTGCTCAGGTGTGCATCGTTCACCTGATCCTTCAGGTTATTCCTGAACTGGTTCAGGCAGTGCAGTGTGCATCAGCGTCCAGAGAGGAGGTGATTTTCCCTGCAGGCATCCTGCACTTGTGGGGTGGCAGCAGTGGCTCATGCTAAGCTGTCATGTGGGGACCTTTCTTTAACAGCACCACCGAATGCTTCGGATGCTGCTCAGCTGCCCCAGGCGTGGCAGCCGCTGGTATTATTGTTTGCCCAGTGGGAACAGCTGAACTTGGTGTGACTCAGGCTCCTGATGGTCTCTTCCTACATTAACAGAAGTAGTTCTTTGTCTTATCATAGTCTCCTGAAGATCTGCCCTCCTGTTTTCAGGATGCTCTTAATGTTTGGGGCATAATTTCCAATTTGGCTACTCCTGCTGTCTTTTTTTGAATCAGTGTTTAAAGAGCCAGACTTTTCACCTTTCCAAGGCCAGACAGGCTCTCATGAACTTTTCCTTTAAAGCACAAGAGTTACTAAGAGAGCTGATGATTCTTCAACTCCACTAAAAATTCAAATGCCACACTGAGGTCTTACTATCACAGGACTAGATATATTTCTTTAGATGAGCAAAAAGGGATAGTCTTAACCTTGTCCCCTCTCTCAGACAGACCCAACAGATGTTCTTGAAAGATGTTTTGGTTATTATTGGAAAGTTATCTTCATATTCAGCCTGAACAGTCTTTCTTAACTTACTTAACTTTCTTAAGTCTAACTTAAGCCACTTCTTTGTTGGCTGCTTTGCCCAGTTTGTGCAGAGGTGATAATTCTCCTCCACTGCAGAGGCCTTTTGGTGTCTTGTGTTTTTCACATAAACAGCCCATCCCATTTTTCCTTGTGCTAGTGTTTTCAGGCTGTTTTTCAAACCATAATAATTTACATTTTTCTTCTTTGTAAGTCCTTCCAATTAGTGCAGAATTACTTTTTACATGCAGTATCTGTATGTTGTGGTCTAACCCCAGGTAGGAGCTCAGCCCCTTGCTCACTCTCCCCTGCCAGGATGTGGAGAGAATTGGAGGAGTAAAAGTGAGAAAACTCGTGGGTTGAGATAAAAACAGTTTAATAAGTAAAGCAAAAGTCACACCCACAAGTGAGGCGAAACAAGGAGTTCATTCCCCACTTCCCACGGCAGGCACCAGGACAACAGGGCTCCATCACAGGTAACAGTGACTGGGGAAGACAAACACTATCACTCCAAGCATCCCCATCTTTCTCCTTCTCCCCCAGCTTTATGTGGTGATCATGACACCATCTGCCGTGGAATATTCCCTCGGGTCAGCTGGGGTCAGCTGTCCTGGCTGTGTCCCCTCCCAGCTCCCTGTGTCTCCCCTTGCGTCCTCGCTGGCAGCGTGGGGTGAGGAGCAGAACAGGCCTTGGCTCTCTGTGAGCACTGCTCAGCAATAATGAAAACACCCTGGGTTATCAGCCCAAATCCAAACCACAGCCCCAAACCAGCTACTGTAAGAAAATTAACTCTGTTCCAGCCAAAACCAGCACACTGTGATTGGAGAATTATTAAGTAGCCTTTGAGTTAATCTGTGGAACAGTAACCTGCTGCTGTTTACAAGTACAACCTAAGGCTGATTTATTTTCTGTGCCTTTCAGGCTCACCCCATTGCATAGCTCTGTAATCCAGGCTGTTCCATAGCAGTGCTGATTCTTTCAGTTTTCTGTCCGTAAATTCAGCTTGCTTTGAGGAGCTCCTAAGTTTCAGATGCGTTCTTTAATTCTGTAAGGACCTCAATTTGATAATGTGCAGTTTCTTCTTCACTCCTCATTTCTCCTGTTTAATCACTACCTGTTCTCCCTCTGCAGGTAGTCCCCTGAAGTTAATTTAAATATATTCCTTGCTTTAATTTCCCCGCAGTTTCTACTGGAGTTGTTTAAGCTTGACTGACAAACCATGAGAATGCTTCCTGCAGGTGCTGGGGGTGTCAGGCTGTCCTGTCCTGCACTGGCAGTTCTTTCCCGCTGTACACATGAGCACCTGGCATCTGAGGAGTGACTCTTTCGTCAACAGGAGAAAGTCTTCAGAGGGAAACAGGAAGAAAATAATGTGTTCAGTGCCCCCTTTCTGACATGAGTTCCATCATAATTCATGTCTTGCTATGGCTTCCATATCTTGCTGCCAGTTTCCAGGAGTAATAACTCCATTTTTTTTCTTTGTTGTATAGTTATTTCTAATCTTGTCCAGTGATCACTTTGGAAATTGAATGAGAGGTCGTGTTCAGCCTCCTCAGTTGTTCAGCTCTTCCTTCCCAGAAAAGATCTGTGGAAGAGTTTGTGATTTGGTGCCTTATTATGGCTACTAAGACTTAAAAAAAGAAAATTAATTCTAACTTAAAATCTGTGGATAATAAGTTTGGATGCATAGTAACACTGAACACTTAAATCCATCATCCCATTTTACTGATACCTGGGATGTAGGTGGAATGTTGAAACTCATCTTGTTCCACCTCACGGGGTTGTCACAGCCATAACTCATCGTTGCTTTTCACATTTGCTGAAGATTCAGGGAACGTTATAACTCTTATTTACCATATTCTTTTAATGGCACTGCTGCCTTTGCTCTGGGTATTGAACTGAGCTGGCGCTGGGGCTGACGTCATTGGCATCCTGTGGCCACTGGCAGATGTGGCAGTTCCGTGTGCTCCCTCTGCTGTCACCAGCCGCCTTATCGGCACAAACGCAGCTTCCTTCTGAAAACTAAATAATGAATAAAACTGAATAATGTGGTTTGTAATTCTGAGAGGTGATTATTGTTAAATAGTGCCTGGTTTTGCCCAAAGTATCTTGGTGAGTCTGTGATATGAATTAGAGTCAGAGTCATGGGGACAGCATTAACACCATCTAACTATGGTTAGGCAATCCTAACTTTTTATTTACATGAGCAACTGGGAGCGTCGTAGATTTGCCTCCCAGCTGTCTGTCCTACTCCAAAGTGCAAGAATCTACTTTAAAAAACAAACTTAATAATGCATTTGTAGGTACATCTGCAAAGCCATTAAAGAGCTGTTATTTTTGTACATTGCCTAGGCAGACATGGTATTTTCCTCTTTGTTTGCAATTGGGCTTATGACAAAAAGCAGAAATAAAACTCTCTGGAAACTGGACACAGTCACTGAAAGTGTGGGAATTTACCAGAAGTGTGGGGGGAGGAAGAACCTTATGATGTCACACATTGAACTAAGCTGTATTTCTTCTTAAAATGCTGGTGTTACTTCTTTTAGCTAAGTCTGAGCCCATTTCTATGAAGTAACTGTGTAATGCATGTGGAGTAATTAGGTTTTCCTTCCTAGAGAGGGGAAGACATGTGTCTAAAATAAACTGAGCAGAATTTTTGAATTAAAATGAAGTAATAATATTAAGTTATTATTAGTAATCTTTATTAAAACATCTTTAATTTCTTTTAACATTCGTGTAATAGAATCTGAGTTACTGGGAGTGGCATTTAATTAATTTAATTCAATTTAGAGAGTTAACTCTATTACATATTAGTACAGAAAATTACCTCTGAACAGTCATTTCTCACTGGTGACATGCAATAAGTTAATTTAGCTTGGAGTTCGTTTGGGTGCATTGTGAGTTCTTGCTGAAAGTTGCTATGGTGACAGCCTGATCACCCAGGGCTGTCACTGGGACAACAACCCTGCTGGGAGCACAGGATGGATCCACAGTGCTTCCTCTGGGCCTGCTCTTCCTGGTCAGTGTGGGTGCTGGAATCTCGAGAAGAGCTTCTTTGGACGCTGCTCACTGAAGGGGTGTCCTGGGAGAACGTGCTCAGCAAATGAACGCACTTTGTTGTTTGGGTTTTCTCTGGCTCCACCTTATCTGCAGGGAAATGATTGCTGAATCCCCATCAGGTTTTATTCTGCTTTTCTTTAGGAAATTTTCCTGAAGAATCTGAGTAGGAGAAGGTCTGTGAACTGCTGGAACTGCTTTCTTCATGTTTCTGAATAATTTAAATCCTGTTTTTCCTGTGTGGCATTAATGCACAGTGGCACTGGAGACATAAACAATTTGTTCAGCGTAAACTGAATTAATGACAAGTTTGCATCGGATTTGGTGTAGAATTAGAAATGCAGAGTTTGCTTCAGTCTCTCCAGTGCAGTGTGTCTGTCAGGTGGATGAACTCCTATTTCAGAACAAAAACCTTCAGGAGAGAGGCCCTCCTTGAAAGCTCATTCAGGAAAACACTGTTGCCTATGAAATGTCATGTTTAGGTTTAAAAGGAAGTATTAAAAGAAGTGAAATATAATTTCTAAGTTCGGTGTATTTTCTTCCCCTCCCCGTTCCAGATCTGTATGCAGACTTAAACACTCGTTTGTTTGTTTTATCTCTAGAGCACGACTTTAATTTAATTGGGTTTAGCTAAATAAGTGAGCACTCTTCCTTTTGGGCATCAAGTTCTTCTCAGCTGGTCATATCTGAAGGCAAGAATGACATTTCCATGTCTTTCCAATGCTAGGAACTGCATCCGAAGTAGGATGGAGAACCCCAAACAGGTTTTTATGATAGAAAATCATAAATTTTATTAGACCAGTCTCATGAAGTGTTAACAATGTTCCTGTGGGTTTTGTATGTTAAAAACCTACTTAGTCAAAGCAAAGATTCGCAAAATAATTTTGTGAAATATAAATGAACATATCTTCAGTTATCCTAATAAGGACACAAGATTTTGACATCTAAGGCCAAAATATTTCAGGTTTATCTTTCATAGAGTTGGCTCCATGCACAATTTCTCAGGGTGATGCTACCTGAAACTTGGAATAAATCCACACTGCCTGGGAGTGGGGGAAGCTGGTCCATGCTGGACACGCTGTTGGCTCTGCTTCAGTTTTTCCTGCTGACTGATTTAAAATGATAGCTCAGATAGCTCTACACTATCTTTAGAGCTGTAGTATAAACATATGAAGTCTTCTTTTGAGACAGAATGTGAACTGGAAGGGTTATGCCAAAATTACAGAGGCCTGTTTCTGGTTACCCACAGAATTGTTACTATTTTAGTGTTGCCCATAAAAATTCATTTGGGACCATAAATGTCTGTGACAGGAGAGCCAAGGCTTTGTGTTTACACAGGCCTTTAGTCAGTGTGACATGTGTGCCCAGTCCCATGATTCTAGCAGCGCAGGCAGTGTCAGGCAACATTACACTTCATACCTCAGCAGCAGCCCTGTCATCTGCAGGAAGTCACAGCGTGCTTCCATGGGCATGACTGAAAGGAATTAAATATCAGTGCAACCTGCTGCCCCAAAACAGAAATGAAATACCTGGAGGAACTGTACTTCTGGTTTCCAGGAGAAAAATGTGCATGTGTGATGTATCTGGGCTATTCGACCCAGGGTGTATCCACACTCTCCAGGCCTGGGGCTCCCTGGACACTGATTTTGGGTACACATGCAGGAGGTGTCCTGCACACATTGATCTCTCTGTCCCCATGTGAAAATACTGATCCATAAATACACACTGGCAATTTCCAGGCATTCAAGAAACTAGCCCGGAGAGTCCTTACCTTCTTTCCAGCTCAAATGTTAAAGTGGAGAAAGAGGTTGTACCTGAGAGCTTCATATTCACTGTTGTCCTGGGTGGGACGCCAGCTCTGACTGTACCCCGGGACACCCCGAAACTCCAGCAACATCCACCTTGCATGGAGCGACCATGGGTACAGCACACGCTCCAGATGTGATACAGTCTGTGCGCTGTGTACCACCACTGAGTGGATTTGTGTAGAGACAACCCAAGACAGAAATGATGGGGACGTGAGGTATCTTTACAGTACCCAACCACATACTTATGAAACTGGAAGCATTTACACTGTGATTAACTCTTCAAGCCCCAGCTGAAGAGTGGGCCACACCTGCAGATCCATCACTGTTCAATGTGTGAAGGAAATTTCCGGCTCTTGTATGCAGTAAACCAATGGATTTTGAGGTTATCCTCATTTTCAATTTCTTATAAAAGTACTGTTTACTGGGAAATTTCATACCTCTGTGCGTGGTTTAACGATTGCGTTTCTGCTGAAAAAAATATTTACTCCTCAGTCTGTGCCTGGAAATGGACTGTGCAAAGGAGGAAAAAGAACACATCTGGTGTGATGGCTGCACCATTTGTACATTTGTTTTTTAAAAATTCTTTTGCTTGTGAAAACTGTATGTAAAACATTGTCTGATGAGATTAAATGCATACAGTCAACTTAAAATTGAGGAATTCACGTCTTGGGTCTGCCCAGACTTCTTAGGTGGCTCTGAGTGAACTTATTTAATCTGTTATTATAAGCTTGAATTTTCCCACCGGTATTTGCAGTGATGATAGTGTTGGTTTTGTGTAATTTAACTTTAACCTGTTTCCTGTCTTCTCTGTCTCCTTTACTGTGTAGTTACTGCTGGGGTTATGTTGCCTGGAGCAACACTGAGGAGGGTTTGGAGGGTGAGAGTGAGGGTGAAGGGGGAGCACTTATCCATGACTGGCTCCTGACATGTCAGTGGTGTGATCCTTTGCCATGTTCCTGAATTGTTGGGATTGTGTTTGTGAGGCTCTCCTCTCCTGTTGGTGGGATAGAACTTACTCCGTGTCCCTTGTGGGTCTTTACAAAATCAGGTGGTGGAATCCGGATGTTCCAAATTACTCTGGGAAGGAATACAAGATGTGAATTCTCTATCTGTGAAGAGGTCTGAACACTCCATAGGAAAATCTTATATCAGAAACCTGAAAATACTCTGCCAACATTTCTAAATGCATGCTGAGGATCCCGCTCTTCATTCAGAGCTGCCCTCCACTTAAATTTTCCAGTAGTAATTTCCTGCACCAGCTAATTCGTCTCAGCAATGACTCTTATCTCCCTCCTGTCCTTTTCAGACAGTTGTTAATGCTGTTGTTTCTTAACGTTATTAATACGAGTGATTAAAAACTTCTAATAGCTTCATTATTTTCCTTTAGAATAGCCAAGTTTCTCTTTTAATGCCAGTGTATTGCCCTGCTCTGGAGGTGGGAATTGGGTTTAATTCGGAGTTCCAAGTTGAATGTGTGATGATGTGTTAAAGGAAATCCACCTGTGCTGAGATGTCTGAGGCTTTGGGACAGAGAGCAGCTTCTAGTTAGGTGTATTCATTTATTTATCTGTTGCTTTACAAGGGGCAAGTATTTGGACAGGTCTGTGTGTAGAGAGATGGACATGATTACTACTGGTATTTGAGTTCCACGGATTCATAAATGTGCCTTCCCAGCGCCTGCCCGATGGAGAACTCCCGCTTGAAAGGAAACAGATGAATTGTTAAGTCTTGAAAGTTACCATCTGTTATCAGTTCACGTCCTGCAGGAATGCGGCTTTGTGGATTTAACTGTTCCATTGCCACAGTGCTGACTCCTAGCTTGGACTGCTGAGTTTGAGGCCTGATGTGTACGGTCCAATTTCTGCTCATCAGTTAGCTGATGGCAAATCCCATGTGTGTGCACTCAGAGCCTTCAATAAACATGAGGGAGTTTGGCTTGCCGTGGGAGAGCATCGTATTTGCTTTGGATTATCAATCTATTGTTGATGACAACCTATCAACCTAATTAGCTGTACCATTTTTAATGGCACAGCTAATTAATTGTGAATTTAAAATTAAAATTATAATCAGTGCTAACATGGAGGAAAGCAGTGAGGAAAATATTAAAACTGTTAAAAGTGTAAGTATTCTTCACAAGATTGCTGCATGTGAAACCAACCTGAATAATGTAGAATAGGATTGAAAAAAAACTTTAAAATACATGTTGAGTCACCCAAAACAGGTTTTGTATCTTTCTGTCAAAAGAAGTATTTGTCACCTTCTCTGCTGACAGATCTGAAAGAAAAAAAATATAGATGCTGTTCCAAAAAGGGAAGCAAAATCTTGTGTCTGAGCTCTGAAGTACTCAAGGATCTATGTTTTTATTAGGAACTTCTCCAGCTCTTAGGAACAAAGTTCAGTTTGTGAATAGAGTTGTGTCGATAGAGTTGGGCTCTGGTCCTTTTGTGCACAGAAGTTCTTCTTCAGGGTGGGCTGTGCTGGGCTTACCCAGAGGATTGACCATGGTGGTGAAGGGGTAAAACGTCACTCAGGATTGATACAATTTCAAATTTACATTAATCAAGAACAAAATGCAGAGATTCTGGCAAGTAGGGCTGATGAAGAAAGGCCACATCTGAAACTTACTTAAAAAGCAGCAGAAGCTGGAGTGGGGGCAGGGGGGGAAGTGCTGTGACTATCAACCTGAGAGAAAAATGATTTCTTTGTCATGGCTGGGGGAGGTGGGAGAACTGAGTAAGATGGATTCAGAGCTCTGTTTTCTATGTAAAGGGGTAGAAAATGTGCTCTAAAGGTTCTTGAGAGGTCATCTGTTCCATCCTTCTGCCCTAAGACAAGATCACCAAACCTGTATCATGTCTGCAGATAATCCTTAATCATCCTTATTGTTGGAAATGTAAGTCTAAATCTCCCTGACTGCTATTTAAACCCAGCAAGTCTTGTCTTGTTCACTGTGGGGTGGAGCATATTATTTCCTTCTATTCCTTTGTAATTTTTTTTTTCTTTTTTTTTAAATTTGTGTATCCAGTCTTCTAGACTGACTACTCCCTTACCTCTGTCTGCTGTGGTAGTTCCCATTTCCAGATTCCCATTTCCTTTGTACCCTTCCCAGGTGGTCCAGCTCCATCTGGAAGAGAGATGGTTGTCTGTGGGTACAGACAGGGAAGGCTTTGTGATGCCAGGCTCTGAGCCTCATGGCTGGGTGTTTATCGCATTACACCACTTGGCTTTTTACAGTCTTTCTGATTATCTTTTTCTCCTCTTTAGTTTGTGATCTGCTAAAAGATTGCTTCTTTTTCTGCAGAACTGCTGTGGAGTAGGTTGTTTGCTGTTCTGCATTTAATTCCTCCTGCCTAATGACGTGACTTTCCTTATTGAATTGTAGTAGTTTTTGTCACATCACTTTGCCAGTTCATCGCTGCTGAGCTCTGATCCTGTCACACAGCGATCTGACCACCCCCACCTTCCTTCTCCCATCTTGGTGTCATTTGCAGATTTAATAAGGATATTCTCTAGTCCATCATCCAGCTGTTAACGAAATATTGAACAGCGTAGGCTCGGATCAAGTCCCCATGGAATCTGTTCTGAAACATATTCTGTTTTGACAGCAAGCCATTGATTCTCCCAGAGAACATTTCAACCAATTTTACATTTTGCTCACATTTCCCCGCATTGCTTATGACAACATCAAGTAAGAATGTCATTTCAGCAGCCATTACATAGTTAAGACATATAGAGTGTGCTTGGCTGGTGGGACACGGGTGGGAAATGTGAGCAAACAGACAGAACTTGTTTGAACTGAGGTAAATGACTGGGTCTGAGGGGAGGGAGGAACAAATGAGTGTCACGGTAGGAGTCAGGGGTCAGCTGGATTTGTGGATACATTGCTTTAGAGACAAAGTCGAGCTGGGTGGGGAATGAAGTCCTCAATGCTTCTCTGTTTCAGACCTTTGCATAAAGCCAGCAGTTAAGAAGGAAAGACCTTCTATTGTTGAGAAATCCTAATAACTGATTTAGAGGTTTTCCATGAACTTTGCAGCTTCCTGTTAATTCCTACTCTGACTTCCAGTTGCCTGGCAAAAAAAAAAAAAATCATCAAATTCTTTGTAAAATGTCCAAGTTGTTAGAAGTGAGAAGTCTGTCAGGAGAAGTGGGTTATAGATAAGATTTTAGAACTGAGATGGTGAAAGACTAAGGAAGGAAATGTAAAAGACAAGAGAAGAAAGTGGAGAGGAAACGTCTGGAAGAGGAAACAGTAGATGCACCATGGTCGGTAGGGAGGTCAAATAAATGGAGGGGCGAAATAAAGTTAAACCCAGAAAATACTTTAGTTCTGAGTATTAGATAAATGATGCCATCAGAACTGGCACAAAGTCAAGGCATTTCTTTATATAAATGGTAATAAAGTTCTAAAGCCACAATAACGCATGGTTTTTTTGCTTTTATTCCTTAATGTGGGCTCTGATGTCAAACAGCAGCTTCTGGTTACATTATTAAAGCCATTATGAGTACTGTGGAAAATAAATTTTGGGATTGTCTTGGCTTTAGACTGTAACTTTTCTGCAGGTTTTTTTCCCAGAAGTTTGTGATTTTGGAGGGAAGGGACCAAAAATTGGCCATTTTTTGTGAAAAGACATTAGAAGTGGGTTTTATGCAATAGTTCTGAGCACCTTTGCTGTTGCCAGCAGATGTCACTGTGGATAACAAATCCCAGCACTTAGCAGACAAAGGAGGTAATTTGCTAAATGAAAATTCAGCCTTTGAAAGTAGATGGGGGGGGGCAAGAATTTTTTTCCGTAACAGACTTTGTGAGCAAATAAAAATGGGTTTCACGCTAATGAGGACATGTATTTTTGCCCACTCTAATGCTGTGGTTTTTGGCTGTCTTCGCCCGACTTGGGTAAGTTCCTGGCGCTCTGTGTGACCTCGGAGGGGGTGTCTGTGGGATTGTGCTGCTGCTCAGCTTTATTTGGAAAGCCTTTAGTATTTGGAGGGTGCTTCAACCAGCAGTGAATGTGCTGCAGTATGTTTGTGCAGGGAACTGGCCATGGAGGAAGTGGCTTCATTAAGGTTGATCTGGAGGGGGGACCAAGATGAGGATAAAAATTGCCCATATGATTGGCTGGGAGAATAGCTCTGAATTATGGGATCCATCTGTTTCCTGTAATGAATTCATAAACCCATCAAACAATGACCTGAACGAATTGCTGAAGGAAAAAAATAATACACTGGCATGATATGTTTAACGCAGTGAGGCATTGGCATTGTATAATCAAAAATTCTCCTCACATCCAGCACTTTGTAATGGAGCTGCTGTGTTTAATAGAAGCTGTAAATAAATCCTGTCACAGTAGCAGCCAAGAATGCATTTCTGGGTTTAACTGTTTCTCTTCTGGAATGTCTGGTCCTCGAAGGCTTTAGAAATGCAAGTTTTATAGAGCTGGAGTGGGAGATTCTGAAATGTAGAGAAATGTTAATGAGGTGAATGAAAGGAAAAAGCTGCCATAAATCAGTATTATGTGGCTTAACCAGTTTCTTTCATTTATGCATGTTCTTTCCTTATGTCATAGAAATGTACTTAAAAGCTATTGTTGTAATTGAAATCTGTTAGACTGATCCTATTCATTATATTAATAAAATCCACCTACAATTGCTCGTAACACTTTTTTATGCAGTCGGGATTCCCGAGATTGTAATCATCAAAAAGCATATGGAGTAATTATTGGATTTGTTTGGGTAAAATTGGATTAAGAAGTTTAGATACCATTAAGTACTGATAATTATTACAAGCAAGCTCATTGTTTAGTGTATGTACAGCTCGGAATGGAGAGTAAGCAGATACCCATCACAAACATCTTAAGAGCAAGCAATCTCAAGGCTTTCATTTTACGCCTTTAATTGTATTTTTGCAAGAGGCTTTCTACTTAAATGTTTTTGCTTTAGCTCTTTAATCACGTGCTGGTTATGAAAATCACTCAGTGTTAAATCCTTTCCCCCACACGATTTAAACAACATTTTTCACATTCAGGCAAATTTGGCCATAAAAGCTGGGTTTTAATTCCTGGGTTTCCAGCAGCTGCCCACATGCCATGAGCCGTGACAGTGGATTACTTGCAGGTGAAAGGGTGGACAGGCTGCTCCTGGGGACTGCCAGGGCTCTGCATGCAGCTTGGCCCTTGGGGCTGATTAAAGGCAGAGCTCCCAGTGCCAAGGCGCTGCCTGAAAGAGGCCCTGGCTGCTCTGCTTTTGTGCCCTGCAGTGGGGAAAACCCCATGGTTTGTACCCTGTGTGTTCTGCAAGGGATACCCATCGTCTCAGGGTGCAGCCCTGCAGGAGGGGGAATGGCTAAAGGCATTGTGAAGATGCTGTTCTTGCCAGTATCACACGGCAATTAATAATTAGGACATCCAGGGTAGACACTTGGAACATTTGGTATTTCTCACAGTGCATATCAAGTGAAAATTGCTGTTTAAACATTGCTTTAGAACACAGTCATATTGTCTTTGTAACATATTCTCCAAATATTATTGCTGTGTTTGAAGTCTAAATTCCAACCTAGTATGAAGCTGGAATTTGGGGCTCAAGCCCATTTGTGGGATGTTAACTCTTCTTGCTTTATGCCCTGTCCATTGGTATAATTAAACAGTTCTTTTCCAGCTGCCATGATTTGTAGACATAGGATTCTTGCAAGAGCTCCCATTTAAGTACTCTTAAAGAGATTTTGATGTACAAAATAAAAATTAATTTGCTCTGTTGATCAGAGGAAAAACAGTAGCATGAATATGTAGAAATATTTTAATTCTAAAGTACAGTGATATTTTGATTTTCTTTGTTCTTTTCTCTCATCTGTGATTCAGATATGTAGAGCGAAACATTGTCTCTAGCACTGAAATTGGGTTTCTCTGGCCTCACTTTTGTGATGAAACAGCTTTGTTGGTTTACATTAAAGTGAAAAGTGTTGTCTATTCTATGACTTGCATTAGTGATTTTTATATATATATATATATACGCACACCTCTTTGGAAGTATCAGATGTGATTTATATGTATACAACACTGACAATATAATGCTTTTTAAAAAGCATCCTGTCTTGCTCCCTAAAATATATTTCAAATTAATTAATATTCCTCATGAAAATCTTGGGGCCAGACAAATCCTGGCTCTGCTGGCACTGTGCCAGTGAGTGGTTTCCATTCTCTCGTCCTTTTCCTCCTCTTCCCTGGCATTCCCTCTCATCTGCTGGCACCAGGATGTGTGTACCTGGCCTGTCAGCCAAGCTGGAGAACCTTCCTGGCCTGGAATGGTGGATTATTTTTGGTTGATCAGCCTGTGTCTGCAGTGCTCTGGGTGAACCTTGTAGTAAATGACTTGCAGTTTCAGCCTCTGCAGAGATCTTGCAGATCTCACTGTAAATGTTTGCATCTTTGTGATGGTGGTAGCACTAGAGGTAAATGCTTACATTGCTGTAACAGTAGTAGCAGAAGCAACAGGAGCTAAAACAAACCCATTAAAATTAAGTCAGACTTATTTTCTATCGTGTGAACAGCAGATCTATTTGTATTGTGGAAACAAAATAGTTCTCACATACATGTTGAATATGCAGATTTGGTATTTGAAAAGGATTATTCTACACTCCACAACACTTTCTATCTACTTTTTAAATTATGAGAGTAAGGATAAACTGCGTGTTTCCAAAGCTGATTGTGTATTTTGAAAAGGTAAGGAAGGTTTAATCTCTACTCCTCAGGTATTAGTGGTACTTCTATTTTTTTTGGTTTTAATATTCAGAGTTCCTTTTTCGTTACAGTCAGAATCACAGGTGAAATTGTTTAGGCTTCCAAAACAAACATCTCAGAGAAGCGCAGTGCTGATGGTTCTGTCAAGACTTTTTGTCATATTTTTGCTTGGTCAAGTCCCTGCTCGCTTTGAATCCACCCTCAGCATCGATCTCTTGGTACCTGTTCACTGCTGCATCTGGGGAAGTTGGTCACTTTTCCAGGTGTATCAGAGCCTGGAGAGAGGCCGTGTGTGGGTTTAAAGTGTCTGTGACAGAGTTCAAGAAGTGTTTGGACAGCTTTCTTGGGCACTGTGCAGGGCAGGAGTTGGGTAATGATCCTTGTGTGTCGCGCCCCACTCAGCATATTGTGTGACTCTGTGAATGAGCTGAAATTTTGCACTTGTTGGACATGGCTTGTGATGAGCTGGAGCAGTGCTTGGTTCTGTTCATCCCAGAAGCCCAGAGAGTTTCTCTGGGTGGCTGAAGAGCTCTGGCAGCTGCTGCCAGGTGAGCTGAGCCAGGGCTGCCATCCCCCAGCACTGTGCCCGCTCCCCACTCCTGCCAGGTGTGCAGGCACATTCCAGGGTGGCCTGGCTGGCTTTTTGCAGGCTGGGTTGGTGTAGGGAGTATCAGATGTACGCTTGGAGTGCAGTTGTTGGTGGCTGGGGTGTCGTAAGTGTTTGATGCAAAGGTTTGGATAAAGACCACAAGAAAACCAAAGCTCATCTGAGTGCTGAATATAAGCTGGTGGATCAGGTCTTTTAGTTTCTTTTTTGGGAGCTTATTAGAAGCCTGGTGGAAATGTTTGTTTTCATGTTTATAGGCTGTGGGATTTGATGTTAATATTGACAAGGTTCCCCCCAAAACTGCTGAACTAAAAAGGCAGTGGGGGTTCTAGGTGGGTGCAGCAGCATGCCATGCACTTTAAATGAGCATTCTGTTCAATACTGAATTGTCACAGCTCTCTCTTGTCCTCCTGCTTGTTTTAAACCATAAGGAAGATTTGTTTCAGTAAGGAATAAAAGCTTCCACTACCATCATAGAAAGTAAACCTGTGGAAAAAGTAACACATTCTGCCAACTTTTAGGAGACTGCGAAACATCAGTTTGCTGAGTTACAGTAGAAAAAAAAATGAAAACGGCCCACAACTTTTCAGATCCTAAAACAATGATTATTATTTTCTTTTGCTGTAGTGCCAGAACCTATTAAGACCAGTTTAAGCCAGCCCCAACCTGCCGGTACCGGTACCAGTACTTCCACCAGCACTCTCACCAACAGCAGCAATGGCAAGCGTGCGTCTGCCAACGGGCAGCAGCCTGCAGCGTCCCGCTACCTGCCCCGAGAGGTGCCTCCCCGCTTCCGCCAGCAGGAACAGAAGCAGCTCCTAAAGCGGGGGCAGCCACTGCCCGCCGGGGCTCTGAGCGCCCCCGGCCCAGCGCCAGGCACGGCAGCAGCGGGAGCCAGCCCTCCTCCGCAGCAGGGAGCAGGGGGACAGCAGCATCCCAGCAAGGCCCAGCCAGGTAAGAGTGGGAACTCCTTTGTCGTGCAGCTGCATCCTCTGCTGTCAGCACAAACGGGTGTTAAGAGTTGTTTGAAAATTCCTATACTGTTGCTGAATATGCCATTTCTAGCATCCACTTCTAAAAGATTTTATTAATTGCTCACGTGTGTGGGATCTTCTCCAGTTTCTCTTTCTCCCTGTGTTTCTTTGGTAGCTATAATGGATCTTCAGGAAATGTAAATATTTAGTGATCATTCCTACAGAAGCATTGTTAATTTGGGTATTTACATGTTTTGATATATCATTTTGGCAGTTTTAGTGCTCTTTAAAGAGTGTTTCGCATGTTTGTAAATAAGGAATAGGAGCTTTGTCTATGTTCTGTTGTGACGTTTTTATGCCTTTGCTTGCTTATGCTCTCAATTGTTATTTTCACCTTAGGAAAATAATACTTTGGGAAAGATAGTTGAGTGTCTTAGGCCTTTCCATCACTTTGTTCTGTCCTTTGCAAGTCACAGAATCACAGAATGGTTTAGGTTGCAAGGGACATTAGGGAACATCTATTTCCACCCCCTGCCATGCGCAGGGACACCTCCCACTATCCCAGGCTGCTCCAAGCCCCATCCAGCCTGGCCTTGGGCACTTCCAGGGACCCAGAGGCAGCCACAGCTTCTCTGGGCACCCTGTGCCAGGGCCTCCCCACCCTCACAGGGAAGAATTTCATCCCAATATCCCATTTAATCCTGCTCTGTGCCAGTGAGAAGCCATTCCCCTTGCCCTGTCACTCCAGGCCTTTGTCCGAAGTCCCTCTCCAGCTCTCCTGGAGCTCCTTTAGGCACTGGAAGAGGCTCTAAGGTCTACCAGGAGCCTTCTCTTCTCCACATGAATGCCCCCAGCTCTCCCAGCCTGGCTCCAGAGCAGAGGGGCTCCAGCCCTGGGAGCATCTCCATGGCCTCCTCTGGACTCACTCCAGCAGCTCTTGATGCTGGGAGCCCCAGAGCTGGACCCAGCACTGTGGGTGGGGTCTCAGATGGACGCACAGGCCTTCCTTGGCTATTGGCAGTAGGATGTTGAGGACTAAGTCTCTTAGCTAACTTTATTTTCCTGAAGCTGCTGATGGGAAATAAGTAGCTCTCTTTTTCTTTGCCCTTCTGTGCTAGAGATCATGCAAGCTTTGCAGTGGAGATGAGCTCAGTGGTGCACATCCCCTTTCCCATCTCTGCTGTGTGTGGATGTCGTGTCTGGCAAAGCCGGGGCTGTTCTGGCATACAGTTATCCATAGCTCAAAAAAGTCATCTGGACTAAATCATAAAGGAGGGTTTTGATATCTTGAATATTAGCCATTTCTGTATGATCTCAAGTGTTGCTCATTACCACTCATTACCGCTGTCAAACATCACAAAATTTGGATCTGAACTGTCTGCAGTTTTTCCCTTTGGGCATTAGTGAATCTTTCACTATTTTTGCTGCTGAGCAGAACTCCAACAGAGAAAATTCTTTGGTGTTGTCCTCAGACATTTCAGTTAGATAAGAAAATAATCTCTCTGAAATTACAGCTTCTGTGGTTATCGAAATACATTTGAAAATATCACTCAGCTACTCCCCAGAAACCCAAAACTGAATAGACAAAAGGAAACAATTGATTATTTATTAAAATGGTTCTTTTTTAGGGTGGGAAGAGGTTCTGCTTCTGTATTCTCAAGTATTTGGCTTTAGTGAGATGGAAAGTAATCATTTCCCAGCAGTTCTCTTAACTTGTCTCGTCTTCCTTGCAAACCCCAATTCATCAGGGATGGTTCTGACATTCTTGGCTTCTTCTTGGACTGGGAGATGTTTGTTAACTGTCAGACTAATGTTCTGTGTCAGAGATATGTTTATTATTTTATTTTCAGAACTCTGGAATTACAGAATCGTAGCATATCCTGAGCTGGAAGGGACCACAAGGCTCACTGGGTCCAGCTCCTGGCCCTGCCTAGGACACCCCAACAATCCCACCCTGTGCATCCCTGGGAGCTTTCTCCAAGCGCTCCTGGAGCTCTGGCAGCCTTGGGGCCGTGCCCATTCCCTGGGGAGCCTGGGCAGTGCTCAGCAGCCTCTGGGGGAAGAACCTTTCCCTGATACCCAACCCAAACCTTCCTGGCACAGCTCCAACCATTCCCTTGGGTCCTGGGGAGCAGAGGTCAGAGCTGCCCCTCTCGTCATTTTTTATGTGGGACACAAAGAGCAGCGAACTGAGGTGGCTCAGGCTGCCTGAGGGTCAGGATGAGGTTTCTTCCAGGCATCATTACAGATGTATCTGAAGCATCTGTGTTTGAGTTTAATGAAACAAAGTCCACTGTAAATCATAACATAACTCATAAAAGAACTTGGCTTGTAAGAGTGTAGTACGAGCTGTCTGACTTTGATCTTGCCAGATGCATTTCTGCCTTGAGGCTTTATTTTATTTCCCAGTTCCTATTTTACCTTGCTGTATGTGTAGTTTGTCAGCCTGGCGACCCTCAGCAGATGGTTTACACTGTTGAATTAGTCTGGGGTTTTTTTTACCTTTTGCTACTTTTATGTTACCATTGGAAAAATTCAGAGTACATTAAAAGCTAGTAGAAATGAGAAGAAAAGGAACAGTGCAGTAACTTTTCAGCTTAATATTATATTGTTGCCCCAAACAAGTTAACCCAGATCAAACTTGTAGCAAAAGTGTTACTTAGCATCATAGTCATGGAATGGTTTGGGCTGAGGTAACATTAAAGCTCACCTCATTTCACCCCCCTGCCATGGACAGGACACCCTCCACCAGGCCAGGTTGCTCCAAGCCCCACCCAACCAGTGTTTCACCACCTTTACAGGAGAATTCCTTCCTACTTTTTCCTCTGAACCTACCCTTCTTCAGCTTACAGCCATTTCCCCTGTCCTGTCCCTCCACTCCTTGTCCCCAGTCCCTCTCCAGCTCTCCTGGAGCCCCTTTGCACCCTGGAGGGGGCTCTGAGGTCTCTCTGGAGCCTTCTTCTCTCCGGGTGAAGACCCCCAGCTCTCCCAGCCTGGCTTCAGAGCAGAGGGGCTCCAGCCTTTGGAGCATCTCCATGGCCTCCTCTGGCCTTGCTAGTGTCTGTCTAAACGATTTCTTCCTCACTTGAAATCTAAACCTGCAATATTAATTACTCAGTAGCAGTTTGTGCACAGAGGAACAATTGTCCTGGTGCTTTTTACACTGTAAAGTCAAAACAAAAGCTTTCAAAGGCACCACAAGATCTGCACACAGTTCTTGGAGCAGGGAACGGGGTCTTAAGTAAGCTAAATCTTGGCTACCTTTTTGTCTGCTGACATGAGATGGTGTTTTGAGATTTCAGTGATGGCCTTTTCCACAGAGGAAGAACTGCTGAATTCTAGAGCTCACGTAGTTCTTTCCAGCAGGTGGAGCATCAGCTCATTTACTGACTGCAGACACAGGAGGAAAAAATAAATGTCCAGCCTGGCTTATAACGACAGCAGCTCTGTGCCTGGCTGTGCTGGGAGGCCAGAAGAGGAATATCTCTCTCCCGAGAGACCTTTGTAGCCATGAATTGCACATATTCACAGTCATACTCAGTCTCTCATATATAGGCTTTGTTTTCATCTTGACGAGCATAAAGAGCAAAGAAGTGCAAAGAGTACCCAGCGAAGGCCGAAGCCTTTTCATCTCAGCTGTTAGGATTTGAGTGGCTGTTAGATTTGGAAAAAAATTAGGGAATTCTATATTCTGTAAACATAAGAGTTTTCCCTGAAATCTTATTCAAACTGGTCATACTGTGAATATGAAAAGAAAGCATTTTAAGCAGGAGGATTCTAACTAAGAAAACACTTTATTGAAAGGAAGCTTTTTTCCTTCCTCTTCTTTGCATCAGTAGGAACTGCTTTCCTTTAAATGTCTGTCTCTGGCTCCCTGAGTATTTAATTTACTAAAGAGTCTTTGCAGGTAAAAATTCTCTGGGGAAATGATGGGAAGGAACAAAAAAATCAAACTTGTCCAGAAGAGTGGGCATAGGTACCTGAGCCACATGCAAGCAGGAGTTTTTTCTGCCTGAACAGCACTGTTACTGTGGGAGAGGGATCCATGGAGGGGCTTTACTGGACCTTCTCAGAGTGTAAAGGGAATAATGCAGTGGTGCTCAGGGCTCCCTCCCTCTCCTGCCCCTCACACTTGGGCTGGGTCCTGCCCAAGCAGGACTGGCTTCTTTAACAACTGTAACTTCTTTTGACGGGTGATCTGCTGTAATCAAAGAGTCAGGATTGTCCAACACGAACATCTTGTATCCAGAAGATGCTTTGATGTAAGTTCGTGTCTGTAGCATTTCTTCTTATATGGTCATATCCCTTCAGAGTTAATTTGGAATTATGCATCCATGCTCCTTTCAGGCCTTATTTATAACTACCTGGATACAAGGAATGCTGTTAGAGAGGCATTGCCAGTGTCTTCGCTCTAAAAATCATACTATTCCATCTCTTTATTCTCTTATCAGCAGTCCGTGTTATCTACTGACTTGGCCTATCCAAAACACTTATCAGAACTTAACTGCAATGTCATGAATTAAAAAGGATGTTCTGCCAGTGTAAGGCGAGTGGGAATTAATGGCCACTAATACATTCTTTGTCAGGTTTATCACCTGGAAATATCAGTGAAGTGGATGAGAGTAGGGATTTTTTGTTTCTCTCTTAAGGTAATCTCTAAAACATTAACTAGACCAACTGTTATGAAGCTAAAACATTTCAAATAGCATAGAATATTTTAGAAATCTTATCCCTTGAAAACAGTCTTTTATTCATTGTTAGCTATTAGGAAACTATTTTGTGAAGTACACTAGAGTAGAATAGTTATTTGTCTGGAACTTCTGTCTTGAGCTACAGAACTTGTTCTTGACCTGCCCCCTCTGTAAACCTTTCCAGGATGACACTGAAGGAAAGCTGTATCTCTAATTTATGAGCAGTATTCTATTATCTAATCTAGTTTGTTGTTTTTACTTAAAGATGGGGCTTTTTATCTCTTCCCTTCCCACTTTGTCAACTAACTCCACTAAACAGGTGAATAGTTAACTTTCCTCATTAAGGTGTGAGGTATTAATTGAATTAATTGAATGGTCCTTTGCCACGTAATCTAAAATAATTAGGATCATTTCCAGAAACCACTGTGGGAGATTAAAAATAACAAGTAATATAGATTTCTTAGTTTCTTTACAAATGATGAATTTTATATAGGAGTCTCCAGGCAACCTGTGTGTGTTTGATGATCATAAGAACAGAGATCAAAAGAAGCAATCAGTTCTTCTCCAAGATGCCTTTGACTTCCCTGAAATTCAGCAATGTGAAACCACCATCTGTCAACTCAAAGGCAACCTACCACGTCCCGCGGGAGTCAGGGTGGAACTTGTGCCCATCTTTTTATTGGCAAGTAGACTATTTTGCAGAACAGATCCATATCATCTGTTTCCAAAGTCCAAAGAGAAATGAGAGCAAGTAATTAATGCAGTAATCAGAATGAGTAAACACACCAGTATTGTGGAAACTCGAGTTACACTCTTAATTTGTTCTATCTGTTGTTTGCTGTGAAGTGAGAATTTGACAGCAGTTACAGACAGAGATTTGTTTTGCTCCTGTGGGCTGATGCCAGATTTTGTGTTGAACTTTATTCTTCTTTTCTCTGGAGCTGGAAGGTTTATTTTGTGTTTGAAGATTTCTTTAGCTGCGGTTTAGCAATTCATGCTCATGGCATGGTATGGTGTGGGCCTTCAAGTGGGCAGCTGGAAGTTGCTGAGTGCTGTTGTGTGACAGGTTAACTCTTCTTATAATCTCTTTGTATTAACTGTAGTTTTGATAATTTTTTTAGGAAGCAGGACTAAAAAATGCTGCTTAATGCCAAAATCATGTCTGACAATACTCACTTCAAACAGCCAACTGTAATTACTTCAGAATTCCCTCTAATTGGGCAATTTTATATGGTTGTAAAGCCAAATTTGGAGGAACGTTTTAGGGAGAGACATCGTGCCTTCTAAAGCCAGTCAGTATAGTTGGAAAACAACGATAAGCTTTGACATACAGTTGTTTCATCAGATCCAGCGAAGTAATAGAGACCTTCCTGCTAAAGCCATGCTTGAACAATTCGGTTTGAGCAGTTCAGCTCATTGTGATTTGTGATGGCTGTAGGTAAGGCATGCATATGCCAAAAGGTTCTGAAATATATTAATAAAGTTTAATTTTAAAAGTCTGAAATAAGATTTAGCTTGATCTCCTGGAGGCATTGCAAACAGGCTGAGCTTTGACAAACAAAGCACATGTGAAAAGTGCCTTTATGGAAATGATTTGCTGAACTTCATCTCTTTGGGCCCATGTTCTGTAATTCCATTAGCAGCATATCTTTGCTGGCAAAACATTACTGTGATTTTGCTTTTAGTTGGAATGTTACACAATTAAAACCAGAAACATTAGAAATGGATTTATTCTGGACCTTCCAGAGCAGAGTTTTTCGTATGTAATAGTTAAAACACTAAAAGCTATAAAGTCAAAGTTAGGTAATATTTATTCATTGTGTTTGCACACTTTCTATGTAGGTAATTTCACACTTTATATAGAAAATACACTTTAAAAAAAGTGTTCTCTATAATGCCTGGGTGATTTGCTTCATTGTGTCATGGCTGTTGATCTTGAATGAGGAAAGCAGCATGATGATGTTTCTTCAGAAATACAGGAATTGGCTCTTCATGCTACTTATTTATGTTACAATTCCATCCTGCAAAGAGACTTCTGACAGCTTCAAGCCTTACACACTTGCAGACCATGATTTACAGAGCAATTCACTCTACAGCTCATCACTGTACTTACATTTCTGTAATGTGGCTGTGGAAAACTTTTCCTACTAATGGGATCAAAACATGGGAAAAATACCAGAATTTGGGTTGATTACATTTTTTGCCCGTAGTCTCACTGAATCAGTGCTGTAAGGGGATGTTCAGGTGTGAGAGGTGATTGTGTTTCTGTCTTCTCATGTTGTACCTCAGGGCTTTGTTTAGCATTTGGTAGCACTTGTATGTGATCCGTGACCCTCGAAATTAGGCAGTGTTCCCAAAAGTCACTGGTGCCAGGTGTGTATTTAGACAAAAGGAAGTTCAAACATGACGCGAGGACATAAATGTAGCAGATAACACGGAGATGGGATTTAGCCTGTGGTGCTGTGTGGATGTTCCCCTGGTGATGAACGTTTTCTGAACTGCAGTGATGGGAAAGCTGTGGGAAGTGAGTTTCAGCTAGTGGAGAGTTTTGTCTCCCATCTAAATTTTCAAAAATTCCCTATAATGCTTTGAGTACAGGGAAGTGGCAAGCTCTGTGTGGCCCAAATGTGGGCATTATGAATGAAAAATTATGGTAAAAACTTATCAGTAAACTAATCTTTGGAACGAATTTTTCTGTACTGTGTATGTTATCTGACATTGGGCAGCAGAGCATGAAAAATAAATCTGCTGCTTCAAATCTCTTTGACAGTGATTAGAATTTCCCAGGGATTCTAGGGAGAATTCCTAGGGAGGAGAAAAATTGGAAATCTGTGGAAGGATAAATAACTGAGGTGCTTTTGTAGTTTTGCTGTCCTCACTTTCAAAGAGTGGAGCTGTACAAAAGCTTGATGGCTCAAAGGTGGCTGCTTTTGCTTCAGGAGCTGCAGAGCTGCATCCCTTGCCCATATTCACTGTGGATGGCTGTGCTGCAGTGCTAGGCAGGTACAGGAACTGCCCAGGGATCTGTGGGGAAAGAAAGGTCAGGAAACGGAGTCTAGCAAGATGGTAAAATGTGCAGGTGGCAGTTTTCTGACAAAGCGTGTGAAGAGACCAAGTATCAGGACCTGTCCTGATGGTGGAGAGCTAAAAAGTAGAAAGCAACTAAGGTCAAGGTGACCAGGGAATAGGACTTTGGTCTTTGGGAAGACAGAAAGGGAGTTAGCATGTGTGAAAATTACAGGAAAGCTGAGTTTTTACAGCTCAAGAAATAGATATGATGCTACTAGAAACAAAGAAAGACATTTGTAGCAGTTGGGATTAAAAAAAAACCCCAAAGAGTAAAAAGCTAAGCTTCCGTAAGTCAGTAGTAAAAGCAAGGCGAATGGGACAGAGGGAACCACTGATGGATGGCATCAGGAATACTTTAAATACCTTTTCCCTTCATCTGTAAACAGAACTAAAGCTACAGTGAGTTAGAGCACTTAAGGAAATAGTTTCCAGTTGTCTGGAAATGATGATGTTCGTAGTAGACTACCTAGCAGATGGACTGGGGCAATGTTGTCACTTTAGGAGTAAGAAAACTACAAAAGAGAAGGAAGCCAACCAATGTTAAGAGGTGAGAAAGCTGGAACTGAGGAGGTGCAAATCAGTCAGAGTAATTGTTAGAATGATCCTAGGGAAAAAAAAAACAAAGCAGCTATTTCTGTGCGTGTTGAACTTTGCAGGGGTTTGTGGAGGGCAGGTTGTGCCAAAGGGGGGTCGTTCCCTGTCAGCAGTGGGACAGGCACTCCAGAATGTCCTAGAAGTCAGCTTTGTGCAGCCTTTCCTAGTGGCTCAGAAGACTTTTCCGTGATGGGTATGTGGTGGTGTAAATAAATGGGAAGGACAAGATGGAGCTATTGTAAGAAGTGTCAATTTTCCTCCGGAAGGTGCAGGCAGGGAATAGCTGTCAGTCCTTCCTGGCAGAATGAGAATGTTTCAAGCGAGAGTGCAAATTTGTGTTCTGATATTTGAGTCAAGCTTTCGACAGTGAACAACAGCCTTCAATAAATTTTTGGTTGAGACCAAATGGAGAAGAGTGCAAGGCATCAGAAAGCCAAAATTACAGTATGGAATAGTGGTGGCACAACTGAGCAATTGCGTAAGCAATAAAAAATGGGAAAGTTTCTTTATTTTGGCCAGAGTAGCTCTGTACTCAAATGCAGTTGTGTGGGTGTCACACTGCAAAAAGGGTTCTAGTCACAGGGCAAATTTGATTAATGTGTTAAAAAGAGATCAGAGGCTAAGGGATAGAGGCAGCACTGCCTCCCATGGGACACGTGGAATAAGGCCCCTGAAAATTCCAGCTGAAGGTACTGTGCCTTCAGAAGGGACCACTTGGAAGAAGTAGCAGAGGAGTGTAACAGGAATGAGTAGACATCTTGGAAAAAAGCCTTGCAAAAAGGGAAGGAATTGGAGCTCCTCAGTCAAAGGAAGATTGGAGTTATAAATGCTGAGATACCTAAATGGCTGCTGCAGGGAAGGAAATGATATGTTCTGTGTGCCTGTGATGGATCAGATAAGGAATAATGGGCTTAAATTTCAACAATGAAGATTAAGGGTAGACATTAGGAAAACCATGCTGGTATGAAAGCTGTCTTGAGAAGTGAGACAGAGCACTTGGGAATGTGCAGGCTCCATTGCTTGAGGCCTTCCTTGGTGGGTTGGGCTAATGTCATCTGGTGTGTGTCAGGAATAGTTCCTTAGACCAAGTGAGTGGGCTGCATCACCTCTCAAATCCCTGTCTTTAGTCTTCAGGTATTAATAATTACGAATTTCAAGTTTATGGGGCACATTTCCCATCGTAGTTGCTCCAAAGTGAGACACGTGGAAGGGAACAGATGTGTTCTGCCAGCAGAGCTGGGTGGAAACTGCACTTCATTTTGCTCCCAAGCATTTTAGTGGGCTCTGACTCATTTCTTGGGGTTCTTCTTTGCCTTTCTCTGTACCCCTGACTGGTAAAAACAGTCCCCTCCAATAGGTGCCCTGTAAGTACCTGTCTTCGTAAATTGAAGCTGATTATAGGAAGTTTGTGTTATTTATAGAAAAAATACAAGGAGCCCAGTTTTGATGTATCATTTAACCAATGGAAATTTCAGTCATATATAGTTAGTTTTAAAGGAATGTAATAAACCACAACAATAGTTTCACTTAAAACTGTTATTGCAAAATTGACTCTCAAGTTGAGTTCCTGGGAGCATTTGAAATAATTTTCTGAATAGAAACAAAACGAAACAGATTTGATTTTCATTTATCTGTTGTTTCTGAAATGAGGTTGAGCCCGACCCCGTGTTCAGAGACTATTGCAGAGAAACAGAGAATAAATGTCTGCAGAAGGAAACCAACTATTTTCAGGAGTCCTTCAGTGGAGCAGTTCTCGAGCCAAGAATAGCACAGCGATTGTGCCTCAGTGGTGGAGTGGCAGCGACCCTGAGAGTGTGGCCGAAGCTTTAAAGAGCCATCGGGTGTGAGATCCAGCACAGAGGGGCGAAACCACTCCGAGGAGCCCCTGACAGGAACTGAAACAGCAAATTTGAAACGTGCCCCATTTACCACATCATTAATATGTATTTGGGACGGGTAGGAGGGGAAATAATTGTAAAGGAGTGTGTTGGACACACTGGAAGTTTGTGTGTGAAATAGCCTTCGAGATTTGTTTGTGTGCGCTGATAAAAGCCCTCTACATGCAATCTCGGAATTTGTGATGATCTGTAGGTCCTAAAAATGTAAAGCTGATCCCATTTTGCTTGCTCTGGGTGCTCCTGTGCCTCGGAGAGAGCCGAGGCTGCCAGCCCGGGGTGTTCCAAGATGGTCGGTCCCGCTGTGCAGGCGCAGCCAGCGCCCGCTTCTGCCGCATTGTTCGGGCAGCTCTTCCCTGCCTCTATAAACAACTGCGCCGCTGATTAATGCGCTCGCGTTTGCCACTTAGAGCTGGTTTAGATAGAGGCAGGGAAGTCATTAAGGGCTTGGCAGCGGTCCAGGGTACATCTGGGACTTGGGACCTGCCGCTGGGGCAGGGAGGAGGGTGGCAGGCAGGAGCTGGGGCAGGAGAGAGGACGTTTGGCAAAGGAAGGAGCCGGGGCAGGGAGGAGAACGATGAGACAGGAGCTGGCACTGAAGCAGGGAGGAGGGCGATGGGCAGGAGATGGGGGTGGGAAAGGGAGGAGGACACTGGGCAGGAGGCAGGAGATGGAGCTGGGAAGGGGAGGAAGGCGCTGGGCAGGAGGCAGGAGTTGGGGCAGGAGGAAGGAGGAGGATGCCGGCAGGAGGAAGGAAGAGGGCACTGGGCAGGAGCTGGGGCAGGAGGAAGGAGGAGGACTCCGGGCATGAGGCAGGAGCCGGGGCAGGCGTTCAGCAGCACCCACGTCTTCTCTTGGCTGACTTTCAAAAGCGGCAGAAAAGCAGCTACGGGCGCTAATTGTAGCTGGGTCCTGAAGTGAAAATGTTTTGTGACAGTTGAAAGAATTTAAAGAGGAAGGAAGATCGGTTTAGTGTCAGCTGCAATTAGATAATCAAAGCTTAAAAATCCTGCTCTGTTGATACCTTCACCTAGAGCCGAGGAGCGGAGCGAGGGGAAGGGGGAGGAGGGCTGTGCGTGGAAAGGGCATTTCCATAGCCAGTGCAGCCGAGGCCCGGCCGAGCTCGCAGGTTGTCTGGGCGCGCGCTCGCACAGAGAGATTTTCTTGGCAGCTCTACAGGATGAGGCTTACACTGTACACAGCCGACATATTGAAGCCGGGAGCCCTGGAGAACGTAGAGGCAGGAGTAGAAACAGCTCTGCACACAATGTAGCGTCTCCTAGGATGGTTGGGCGGCTCCTTTCTTCAGGTATTTTATCACCCATCAGCCCTTTTTAGCGCCAAAAAAAGAGAGCGAGTAACCCTAACCCTGAGAAAATAGCATCTGCTTCTGTTAAATCAATTTATTACATAACATTTCAGCGAGAGAGCAGCAGCACAGCGTCCTGAGCTTTTGGCTGCGTTTCAGGTTTGATAAAATGGCGTCTTCGCAGCGAGCTGCTTGTAAAGATATGTTGCACTGAGCAGAAAAATGCAATGATTTGGTATTTTTTACTGCTTCTTTTGTGTTGGAGAGGTAGCCTTTAGTGGAATCTCTTCTAATAATGAAAAGTCATGTTTATTTTTGCTTGTTTTCTTAATGCATTTGAAAGCTTTTTCAGCATCAGAGGGGAGGAACTACGTTTGAATGTCGTAGTGCAGAAAATGAGAAGGGGATAACAGGCTTTCCCCCGTGTTTGCTTAGCTATGGTTTAGTTTTAAAATAAATAAAGCTGCTTTATTCAATGCTTCCATCTCTTTTCTGCCTTTCCACATTATGTGTGCTGTGCAAGATTTCAGCTTCCTCAATCCACGAGACTTGTTGTGAGTAAGCTTGGTAGGGGCTTCAGATAGATGCCAGTTTTCAAATCTGTTTCTATGCCTAGAGCTGGATGCAGCCGGTAACCTGAAATATTAGCACTACAATGCCCAAATTTTCTGCCTTATTATATTTCGTGCTTCAGAATAGATGCTTATGTCATGTTTTCTTTATGAAATTGGGCTACATTTGATTTAGCACTTCAGATGTTCCTGCGATTCCTATTTAATTTAGATTTGGAAAAGCTCACTTACAGTGTTTCAAAGATCTGGTCATATGAATTGAAAATGGCATTTTTTTGGTGGAGAAAGTATTTTGCCCTTTTTTCCTGATCTTCCTACTCAGGATCACTAACCTTTGTGTGCCAAGGAAAATCCCCAGTGGGGCTGTCAGCGGCCCTTGGGATTTTTGTGTGTTCTGCATGTCAGAGCAGAAAGCACCGTCTGTCATCTGTCCTTTGGGCAGCACAGGGCGAGCCAGGGGGTCTGGTTGTTGTTGCGTGATGAACATGGACTGAAAAACAAAACGAGTAATAAGAGAGGAGTCACTGTTAGATCTGATTTAAAACGGGGCGAGTACAATTTATTAATAATGTTCCATTAAAAGTTTATCCCGGGCTTTGCCATTTCATACCTCTCCCTACTTTGGTTCCAAAGTCAGCTGAATGTTGTGTTATAGTTGGGGAGAAAGGATTTTACTGTGCAGCATTTGAACTAATTACTGTAACGGAAGTTGTGAAGATGCAGTTGCTTTTAACTCAGTTGAATGAAAAAATTAAATATTATTGTAAATGACATTTTCAGAGAAGGATGGAAGTTTGGGGTCAGTTGCTTGTACAGGCAAAGTATTCTGCTTTTCTAAGAAATGCATGCAACAGCTTCTCCCATTTCACTCTGCTCATACTTTGCATTTGTAATCTATGTAAACACTAAACTGATTTTGCAACTAATTATTCATTACCCAACACAGCCAAAACCATTTTCTGTTTTTAATAAGTACTGAATTGAAGCTGGTCAAGTATGTTGGCTACAGTACGTAGTAACACCAGCAATCTCCTCCCACCCCACTAAGGATATTATTTAAAAAAAAAACAGCAACCCAAAACAAAACAACCTCCTCATGCTATTGGTAATACTGGTCAGAGTTGTGCGTTTTTCAGGTCATGTGTATGATTGCAGTTGGACAGAAGTTCTGTGCTTGTTAAAAACAAATTTGAATCATTATCCTCAAATTAATATTTCTTTCCTGATGGCTGAAGAAATGTTGTTGATCAGGGAAACTATATTTTACAAAAGATGCATAATTAAGATTTTGAAACACAAAGCATTAATTTAAAAATTGTTTTCACTTTGTGGTGTCCCAGCACTAGGATTTGCTAGCATGGAATACCTGTGGTTCCTGTTCCTCGCCCTGTTTACAGTCTTTGCTCAGCTCACAGAGGAGGGATAGAAATGCTTTTGGTGGATACACTGCTTTTATTTCACATCTTTCATAAATAAAGAGGAACAGTTCTTAAGAATTTTTAAAATGGGTTTCCCATTTCAATCTTAACAACTTTGAAAAGAAAAGAAAATATTGGGAATTTCTGTGAAGAGTTGGTTTCCTAGAAAGTCGGAGAAAATCTGTGTTTTCAAAAAAATTCCCAAACAAACAGAAAAGTTCTCTAGATTTAGTCATATAAAATACTTTGCTTTCATTATTTTTCCCGAATGTTTGAGGTCTTTACAGATTAAGCAGGACTGTGCTGCTCATTATTTATTTCATAGGAGCGAACCCTTTTTAGTTAAAAGAAAATGGAAAAATGCCTTTTTGTTATTTGCTTCTAGAGAAAAGAATATAAAACTGACTCTCTTCAGGATCTGTACTCAAACTCGTAGTTTGTCTGACAGCAAAGTCCCAGTTTTTGCAGGTTTCTATTAATTTTGTGAATTTTTTTCATTCTCTTCATCTGTCCTGTTTCTCACAAGCTTTATGGCAGCAGCCTTTGGTGTTAGAACCAATTATTCCAGTGGCTGTTGGACACTGTGGGGTTATTGCATGTTTTTGTTCTGTTTGTTGAATCCATGACTCGTGGAAGGCACCAGTGAGATCCCGCTGCCTCTGACGCAGGGAAGGCACAGCACAGGGACCCACTGCTCCAGAGGGGGATTGCTGATTTCGTGTCCCCTGCACGGAATTATTGTAATCCTGCCAAAGTCACCACTTTCGGATTAGTCCATGGTTATTGTTGGGGGAATCACCTGAAGCCTGGGGAGAGCCGCTGTGCCGGTGGGATAGGAAAGGGAGCACCTGGATTTGCAAAGCCTTTGGAAGCCCAGGGGTTGGAGCTGTGTGTGTGGCGCTTCCGAGGCACGCGTTCCTGGTGGGATTCTGCCTGGAGTGTCTGTGCTTGGCCAAGCCCAGGCACATGGCCATTTCCTACATTTAATATGGACAACTCTTGGGTTTCATAGTTCTTCTCCCTCATAATTTTCTTTTCTTTTTGTTTCTCTTACTGCTCCTCAAAGTCTGGTCTCTTATTTGACAATTGTTTTGCTCCCTATTCCAGCAATCATTCCGTGCTGTTTTTTCGTCTTCAATCCCACCCCTTCTCTTTATTTTCTGTCTCCTAAATGCTCTCAGATTTGAGCACTGCCTTAACCACCATCGTTGGGGGAGAGGAGAAAGGAAATGTTTAAACACGCAGCTCCCTTTCGTCTCACCTTGTTGGCCGTTGTGCCGTTTCTGTGAGTATGGAGCCGTCCTGTGCCATTTCTTGATCCCCCTTCCCAAGCCTGCCCTGCACAGCTCTGCTCAGGCAGCGCTGTCGCTCTCCCGGCACCCACACATGGAGCTGAGGGCTTGGCTTTGACAAGACCTTTCATTGGAACAATGTACTTCTAGGCACTTTTAAATCCTTCTGTCAAGGCTCAAATGCAGCCCTGAGTTGCACCACCCACAGGGTTGAAAAAAATCTCGTATAACTCCTCTTATCTGATTCCTTGGTTGCCTCAACTTCTTATCTTCTGGCCTGGCCTGCCACTGCTTTTTTTCCCTTTGTTCATTCCCACTTTGCTACGAATGTTCCTTGGCTCATTTCTCTGACCCTGCTGACCCTTTTTAAGTCATTTCACAGCCCGCCTTCCCCTTCCATGTCTTATCTGGGATTCTGGTCTCCGTTTAACACCTGTGTAGCAAATCTAGATCGTCAGGTAAATGTTCACTGTGCTTCCTTAGCTCTGTGCTGTACCTGTTGGCTGTATCCAGGAATAACAGGATGATGCTTTCCTCCTTTCCAGACATTGCGTGTATGGGAGGGAATCCAGGTTAATCCAAGTGGCTCTGTTCACATTCTTTCAGATTTATCATGCACTTGTCGATTATTATGGAAAAAAAATCTTCCCTGTGAGGGTGGGGAGCCCTGGCACAGGTTATCCAGAGCAGCTGTGGCTGCCCCATCCCTGGAAGTGTCCAAGGCCAGGCTGGATGGGGCTTGGAGCAACCTGGATAGTTGGAAGGTGTCCCTGCCCATGGCAGGGGGTGGAACGAGATGATTTTTAAGGTCCCTTCAAACCCAAACCGTTCTATTTTCTCTGATTATTTAGGTCTTTCTGTGATTTAGATCTTTTCCTAGTGACAACCAAACAAATTAATTAATCCAATGGTATCATGACAAGACAGGTGGTGAACTAAGAATGTTCTCCCTTCCTTTCTCTAAAATTCTTTCTTCTGCTTCAATTAACTTAAATTTTAAAAAAAAGCAATCTGGGTTGATTTAGTATGTTATTTCTTCATCTTGCAAAAATTTCATAAGGAAACCAAGTAATCACCTTAAAAAGCTACAGGTGAAATGTGTGAACAAGGCTTTGTTGAAGAGAGAGGGTTTTTTCTAATCTTGGGAGTAATTTTTGCAGTATCAGAACACCTCTAATTGGAGGAGCTAATCACACCAAAATATTTGTGATTTAAATTAATTCATATTAGGCATTCGTTGCTAACAGCTTGTTTGGGAGATTTGTTGCATCCATCTTCCCCACGAAAATACTCATTTTATTCACAAATCACAAAGAGTAGAAGCCATGTTTCCGCAGATTCACAGCAAGTAAAAATAATTGACATCCAAAATTTGTTACTTTGATATGTGCAAGCAGTTAAGAGGAACTCTTCTGCTGACTGTCTCTCATGCAGATCCCTCGGATCAGACTGAAATACTTGTTATCAAATTCCTATCAAAAGAAATTAGGAGAAATGATCTTGTACAGAGCAGTTGGGATGGAAAGAAAATCTTGACCAAAGCTTGAGTTCTTAACATGAGACGTGTTGTGCCTTTGGGTTTAACTTCATACCCTGGCAAGCAAGCAGATGCTCGGGAGCTTTGGATTAATTTTTTGGTTATTGTCTGTATTTGAGGATGTGATGGTGCTGGAAAGGCACAGCATCACTTTTCATTGGTTTGGGAGCACAGGGGACTGTGTGTAAAAATGCAAAATGATATTTGAACCACAAGTAAAGCCAGTGAGAGGTAAGTTTCTTGACAAAACTGTCAGTTATTTAGAGATGCTCAAGTTCTCTGCTAAAATATGCATTAGTGGTGCTTATAATTGGCACCTAACAGTAAAGGTTGTTGTCTGTATTTGTTTATTTACCAGAAGGGTTGAAAACCTAACTGCAGGATAAATTTAGTGTGTTGTGATGTGGGTGTGTACGTACTGTCTCAGGGCAGGCAGACATTTTATTTTTTTTTTTATTGGATGCTCTTTCTTTGTGTTTCTCTGAAGAATGAGAATTGAGTCAAAATAAATGGTAAGAGTCTGCTAGATACTGTTCTTAGTTTTTTCCAAATTTGCTGTTTAGATTTTTCACATAGATTAGTATATTTACTCTTCTTATTTATTGCCTGCTTATTACTTTTACTGGTACACTGGGGGCTACAAAACACTTGTTCTGTTCTAAAATGAAATTGTTTAGTTATTTTATTTGAGAGTTTTGCCAGATTAAAAAAAACAACCAAACAAATTAATATGAGCATCGTGCTCCATTGTAGCGAGGAAAATTGCTGTACTATGTTAGAGAATGTACTCTAAATTTTAGTAGAATGTAGTGTAACTAGTGATGTAAAACAGTGCTTAATAGAGGGCTTTTGCAGTGCTTGAACAGTGGACTCATTTTTAACCTTGGATCCTTTCAGATCTCAGCCACAGTGGATTGGGAGACCATTATGAGAATTCCCACTGGGGACAGCAGCCCGCTTTCAGGAGTGAAGGCAACTGCAGCTGGGATAAAGTGATAATAGACAGGACTGACAAGGAAGCGTGGCCTTCCATTACCGGAGCTGAGACTGAGTCTGCCTCAGAATGTACTACAGACACTGACTCTGCCTCCAACTGTGGCTCAGAGAACAGTAGCATGGCTACAGGGAGTGCCCAAGGCAACTTCACTGGACATACAAAGAAAACTAATGGCAATAATGGCGCCAATGGAGCACTCGTCCAAAGCACTTCTAACCAGAGTGCCCTTGGAGCTGGTGGAGCCAACGGCAATGGCAGCTCGGCCAGGGTGTGGGGGGTGGCTGCAGGCTCCAGCTCTGGCCTAGCTCACTGCTCTGCCAGTGGTGGGGATGGAAAGATGGACAACATGATGGGAGATGGTAGAAGTCAGAACTGCTGGGGTGCTTCCAACTCGAATGCTGGCATTAATCTTAACCTTAACCCTAATGCCAATCCAGCTGCCTGGCCTGTACTCGGACATGAAGGAACTGTGGGAGCAGGCAACCCTTCCAGTATTTGCAGTCCAGTCAGTGCCATAGGTCAGAACATGGGCAACCAGAATGGGAACCCAACAGGCACCTTAGGTGCTTGGGGAAACTTGCTGCCGCAAGAGAGCACAGAACCACAAACGTCCACTTCTCAGAATGTGTCTTTCAGCGTACAACCTCAGAACCTTAACACTGATGGACCAAATAACACTAACCCCATGAACTCTTCACCAAACCCTATCAATGCAATGCAGACAAACGGACTGCCGAACTGGGGGATGGCCGTGGGCATGGGGGCCATCATCCCGCCCCACCTGCAAGGCCTTCCTGGTGCTAACGGAACAGCGGTTTCTCAAGTCAGCGGGGGCAGTGGTGAAGGAATGGGCAGTTCAGTGTGGGGGATGTCCCCAGGTAATCCTGCCACAGGCAACAGCAATTCTGGGTTCAGTCAGGGGAATGGAGACACTGTGAACTCAGCATTAAGTGCTAAACAAAACGGATCCAGCAGTGCTGTGCAGAAGGAAGGAAACGGAGCGAACGCATGGGATTCGGGGCCACCCTCTGGCCCCGGGGTCCTGGCGTGGGGCAGGGGTGGTGGCGGCGGCGGGGTTGGCAGTGTGCATTCTGGAGCGTGGGGCCACCCCAACCGCAGCGCCAGCAACGGTGTCAACGGGGAGTGGGGCAAGCCCCCAAACCAGCATTCCAATAGTGACATCAATGGGAAAGGATCAACAGGGTGGGAGAGCTCGAGTGTTACCAGTCCGAATCCTGCCATGCAGCACGGCAATGAACAAATGAACTCTTGGGCCAAAGCTGCAGCATCTGGCACCACAGCTAGTGAAGGAAGCAACGACAGCGGTGGGAGTCAAAATGAAGGCAGTACTGGGAGGGAGGGGGCTGGAGAGGGCAGGAGGAGAGACAAAGGGATGATAGACCAAGGGCAAGTTCAGTTGCCAAGAAATGACCTTGACCCCAGGGTCCTGTCCAATACAGGGTGGGGACAGACCCCTGTAAAGCAAAACACTGCCTGGGAATTTGAAGAGTCCCCAAGGTCTGAACGGAAGAATGACAATGGAACAGAGGCCTGGGGTTGTGCAGCTACTCAATCTTCAAACTCAGGGGGGAAGAACGATGGGTCCATCATGAACAGTACAAATACCTCTTCAGTATCTGGGTGGGTCAACTCTCCACCGGCAGCTGTTCCAACAAATACAGGTTGGGGAGACAATAACAACAAAGCACCAAATGGCCCAGGGGGGTGGGGAGAGTCAGCAAGCTCTACTACTGTTAATAATGCTGCTGCTGCCAAAAGCGGCCACGCTTGGAGTGGGACCGCAAATCAGGAGGACAAATCACCTACCTGGGGTGAACCTCAGAAACCCAAATCTCAAAACTGGGGAGATGGACAGAAATCAAATCCAAGCTGGACTTCAGGAGGTGGAGACTGGACAGATTCATCATCTGTTCCTGGACACTTGGGTGATGGGAAGAAGAATGGATCTGGTTGGGATTCTGACAATAGATCGGGGTCTGGCTGGAATGATTCCACGAGGTCTGGGACCAGTGGGTGGGGAAATGGCACAAACAGCAAGGCTAATACAGGTACAAGTTGGGGCGAATCTTTAAAGCCAGGCCCCCAACAAAACTGGGCTAATAAACCCCAGGACAACAATGTGAGTAACTGGGGAGGAGCTGCTTCTGTAAAACAGACGGGGTCAGGGTGGGTTGGTGGGCCAGTGCCAGCCAAACAAAAAGAGAACTGTGAGGCAACTGGCTGGGAAGAGCCATCTCCACCTTCCATTCGCCGCAAGATGGAAATCGATGATGGTACCTCAGCTTGGGGCGACCCAAACTACAACAACAACAAGACTGTAAACATGTGGGATAGAAATAATCCTATAATTCAGAGCAGTACCACAACCAACACCACCACCACTAGCACCATTATCAACACCAACATGGTTGAACCTCAGCCATCGCACCAGTCAAGTGCCCAGCCGAACCGGTCCCCGCTGCTTGGCCCAGGTATGACAAGAGTTTTGTGAAATACTTCACAGAACACGTTTATGAGATACTTTATACCAGTACCAATTGCTGGATGCTGTCTGCCCTCTCCGTAGGATAGAAATCCTGTATAAGTGTCATAGAATATGTTTATTCCTTTACTCTGAAGCAGTCTCGTCTTGAGGACAGAACCAATGGAGCCTGACACAAATTTCCGTAGTCCAAATGTATGTAAGAAGGTCTTGAAACAGTATCTGGTCAATAGCACGGTAGATTCTTAGGTTGTGGATCCATATTTATTTTAACATCTCTTCCCACAGTTACCGAACACCTTAAAATTCAACCATTTGAGATTCTGGGGGTTTTTGGCAAACCTTTCCTTTGTTATTTGGCTGCTGTCCCCACTGTGCAGGCTCGGTGTGTTTAGACAGTCTGCATCTGTTTCTTTTCTGCAAAACGTCTCTTCGAAACAGATGTTTGTTAACAGTTGCATGAATTTAGGCTGTTGCTGTTTCTCTGTCCAGTTTCTTGTCTTTTGTGAAGAAATGATTCTCTTCCGTACTTCAGAGCTCAGGCACAAGTAGCATCCTGGATTTTGTGTGGTTCTCAAGAGCAGGACTGGTTCAAGATGTTAATATTTAGAGTACCTGAAGTTAAGTAATCCTAAATTCAGCTGTGTTTCAAGACAAGTTTTAGGCATTTAGGAAGTTTTCTAACCAAAGGCAAGATGCTGTTATAGACAAGCAGCAAGGAATAAAAATGCATGAAAAATGTTCAAAGGGGAGGTGTTTAAATAAATTACATTAGGAGCTGTTTAAAAGTTACATTAGCAGCCCGTATCCATATTATGACTACAGACCTCTCCAAAATAAATGTAATCACGCAGTACTCTTTCAAATTCTCCATCTGGGTTTTGTTTCCAAGTTTCTGTTTCGTTGTTATCACGGCTAAATACTTTTTAACCACGCTTTTCTCCAAGTGGGATTTGATGTTTTGAAATGATTAAAATTTACTCTAATATTTATGTAAAAATAGTCCTGTGTTCCCCACTCTGGTCAAATGTCTCAGCAGTAGAGCGTGCCTATTGTAATAAAATTACATGAGCTCCAGAAGGAGAAATCTTTAAATGGCTTTGTACTTGGCCAGCCCAACATATGTGACTAACTATCCATATTTAAAACTTTACCCATGAAACAAGAATTCAGATTTCTGAATTGTAGTGGGACTATCGTGGAAGTGTATTTTTGGTTGGGTTTGGGTGAGGTTTTGTTTCTCATTAAGGTGATTTTTTGGGGATTACATCGGTGCTTGTAAAACTGCTCATACGGAGCAATGCATTATTAATACTATTCAAATAATTAACACCTTGTAGAGGAAAACTTATAGTTCTGAGCCCTTCAGATTTTGAAAATGGAATTTAAAAGCTGGTGCTAATCTGCAGTGATTCCTCTGGAGAACGGACAGTAGCAAAGGAAGGGTTTCTTTAAAGCAATTTGTGCACTTGGAAAACTGCTTATGAACATATAACCACCTGCTCAAGCTGCCCCCTGATCAGGTTAAAGTGACAGTGTTGGGCATCTTGAAAAATGTGACTTAGAAAGATTCGAAGATCTTTAAGATAAGCAAGTATTTTATCTTTTTTTTTTTAAATCTTTTAAGATAAGCAAACTCGACTTTCAGAATATACTTAAATCAGCATGCAAGAAAGTATGAAATGGTTAATAGTGAAGACAATTTAAAATATGGTTCTGATATTAAAATTTAGATCAAGTTGTAGCATGCATAAATTAAGCCTTTTGTTGTGTATTTTTACTCCATACACTTACAGAGGTACAGATAAAAGGTCAAACATGGAAATATTTTGAAGGATTATTGTCTGAATGGAAGCAAAGAGCAGTCCCTTGTGCCTTGAGCTCTGCCTGTGTTTCCTTGTGACCGTGCAAGAGAAGGACCATTCCTGTGCTTATCTTACAGAGAGAGAACAGTGCAATTCCAGGTGATCCCAGTGCCTTCCCTTAGTTCAGAACGCAGGAGGCCCAGTTTTCCCAGTGCATGCAGCGCATGGCAGCTGCAGAGCAATATCCTCGTGGTCTGTGTGGAAATGTACACAGAGCTAAAACATCTACAAATCATCTCCCGTCTGGGACAGCCAAAAGATGGGAAGCAAGTAGTGATTGTCTTCCCACCCACGCAGACAGGGACCTGCACTGTGGAGTTCTGCTGTTTAACTCTTTTTCCTACTTCAGTTCCCTCTCCACCTGGCTGTGCATTTCCAGCTTCTGCAGTAAGGGAGACATGAATCCTGTAACCAGGAGACTTCTGCAATCCACAACCAAAGTTCATCGAGCAGCAGTTCTTTTCCATGTACAGCATTTCCATGCAAAGTAGGATTGTGTCATTAGAGGCTGTGCTATAGGGCACAGTTAAGTGCTCATCTAAAATCCTACAACTCTTGAACTACGTAGTTTCCACAGGCATTTTGTCATCTGCCTGGGTCATGATGTGCTCTGCCAGTCACATTCAGGGAATATAATGAATAAGAATCATAGCTTCCATTCCTGTATAGGTAGGGAGGTGTGGTGCAGCTGTAAGTTGACACAGTCACACATCCTGGAAGCAAAGAAGTGGATTTTAATTTTGCTGCACAGCACTAGTAGGGGGTTCACAAAGCATTAACAGTCCCTTTTGGGCTTGAAATTTATGCTTTATTAGTTTGGAAATAGCAGCCAAGTTACAGTCTTGTTTTTCACGTTGTCACCCATCCCCAGAAGTTCTCCAGATCCTTTGAAGGCAGAACTTAAAAGCCATTGATGGGAAGCAGATGCTGGTACACACTTGATGAAAATGAAGAATGCTCTAAGGAGATACTTTTTCTATTGAAAAAGAAGGGGAAAAAAAAAAAAGAGAGGGGAAAGGGATAGATAATGTGATGGATATGGACCGTTCTGGTTATAGGAAGGAACTCACCAAGGCAGTGGTGAGTTACTCAAAAAGATGAGCAGAAAGCTGGTAGGTTTGCATTAATGGGGATTTAATCTAAATTACTTGTGCATAATTCTTCCTAGCACTTCTAACTCATGCAGCTTTCATACAAGGGGAGTAAGAAGTGAGAAAAGGTTTTGCAAACAGAAATGATTAAAAGAGATTTTTGGATCCCAAACAGCACCAGATCCTCCCTCCAAGTGCTGAGGGGAGGGCTCAATGCTTTCCTGTTCTCATTAGGTCGGGAGAGCCTGGCAGGGTTCCAACCACCATCCTCCAGCTGAGGAAAGAAACAACAGAAGATAACACAGGCTTCCCTGTGGGGATTGTAGGTTACAAATTAAGGTCTTTGTGGTTGCTAGAGAGCCAGGAGCTTAAGTTTTAAAAACCTGAACTGGGCCTAAGTTCTGAAAGCTCCAAACATCTCTGTTCCTTGTATAATCCTGTGCCACTAAGTGGCAGCTCATGTGACAGTGTTTTTCTTACTTTGAACTTCCATCAGAATGGATTTGAAAGCAGCTCAGCTTTGGGCTCCTTTAGGATGTGAAAGCCTAAAACCCAGTGGTGGGTGCTCAGCCCATGAACAGCCAGGTTTTGGGGGGCAGCCAAGTGATGCTGAGAGAGCTGCCCTCAGTTTTCACACAAGGGTGATCTCACTGCTGAAACCCAAATTAGAGCTTTCTGAACGCTCAGGGATGAACTGGAATCCCTTTCAGAAAATGAGGATTTGAAAGGTTAGGGGTTGTAGGCAGCTCTTAAATGCACATATAAAACCCTCCCTTGTACACACACACCTTATAGCTTATTTCCTTTATTATCAAAATTGTGTGTAATTAGTAAACAATCTCTTTCCTACCTAATGTCTTCTTGTTTTATCTATATAAGGTTGTCATATTTTGGTTTGCCTGTATTGTAGTCATGTGCTCTGGTATTTATCACAGACCAGCAACTTGAAGGAAAACAATTTCTGCCATCCAAATGGCTATAGGGTTATTTTGAGGGAAAACAACTGCATCCTGCCACAGCTTAGTTAACATTTCACTTTCCCTTGGGGATTTCCTGTTGGCTGTGTCCCAATGTTAATTAAGTTTTTATTTCTATAAAACAAAGCTCTGCCAATGTGTCCATGTTTATTACTCACTGTGATCTTTTAATTTCTTGCAATTCTAACTGTTTTAAAACTTCAGTACTAAAACCTCACTTTCTTGCCAAAGAAGCCTTTAATGGAGCACGTTCTGTTGCAAAACAACATTCATGCAGATATGGGTAGGTTTTAACGAGCTTTTTACCAGTAGAGCCTAAATCTGTATTCTTTTCATAAGAAAATAGTACGTTTTCTCCAAGCAGAATTTTTGAAAACGTTTGGCAGCTTCAAGTTATGAGACCACTCAAAGGTCTTGGTTTGCCTTCCCAACAGCTGTGGAGAGTTCCACATCATTCATTCAAAAATATAGCTTTATTCACCTTTAAACTTCCTAAAACGGAATCATTTGGAGTCACAGAAAGGTAGCACAGAAAGAGTAGCATTGGGACACCGTTATTTACACAGAGAGGAAACAGGTTTGCAGTTGAGAAGTGCTCCAGAATTTACAGACACGGTAGTTTTTGCAGTGCACAGATTATTTCTCCAGCAGCCTTCAGGTTTTATTTACTAATTTCCTGCACTTAATTGTATCTGTTAAGATAGTTTAAAAAACTTTTTGTTGATTTACTTTTGTTTGCTTTTATGTATTTGTATTATTCTGTTTTAGTAAAGGCTGGTTCCCCCATTATTTGTAATCCCATATTATTTCCTGCTCAGTGCATTTAAAAGCACTTAAAATAATTTGGACATTGCACATCTTTAATTAAAGATTAAATGGCCTTTAATCAAAGTTGTTGAATTTATAGTGAAAAGCAACAGAAAAACCAGTTCTTTTTAGGTTTTTATTCTGTAACGTAGCACAGTTTGGCTTTTTAGTATATGAATTGTGTTTTAAGGATGATTTCATAAATTGAATTAGGTAGAGTTTCCGGTATAGGTTGCATGAAGTCAGGGATATGTTAGTACTCTGCACTGTCTCTGCAGTCTGGTTGGGGCTGTAGAGATGTTTTGTTTTCTGTTTCATTTGCCCGCAGTTAATCTTTTTCAGCTGCCAATATGATTAAATACACACAGTTGCCTGCCAGTTGCCTCCTGAGCAGTGAGGCAGAAATTCAGATAAAGCCTCTCTTAAATAAAGGAGGCTTGAAGATACAAGCAGAAACCTTGAAATAAGTATTTCAGGTGCAACACCAAGGAAGCTGTCATGTTAAGTAGAGGTTCATTCAGGTACATCTGTGGATCTGCCAGTTTATCTTCTTTACACACCTTAAAATAACCAGAAATGTAAGGTACATTGATTGAGCCTAAACCACGGTATTTTTGTTTCAAATGTTTCACTTTAATGTTTCACTTTAATGAAAAACTGACATTTTGGGTTGTTTCAGGAGCTTACTTTTAAACTTAATGCCTCTTGCTGGCAGAGAAGGAGTTTTATGAAGCTGCAAGTTCCTAAATGTGCCAGTAGAGAATTTGGCCCTGGGTGGTGCCATCTGCACTTGGATCAGTGTCTGAGAGAGCTGCAGTGGCTGTAAGGAATAGAACCTAAAATAAATATGTAATGCAGGAACACTGGAGCGATGGACAGCTCTGGGCCCATCTATTTGAATTCTTTCTCTGCTAGGCAATGTTTGAGTTATTATTGGCAGTAGATGTTGCTGCAGTTTCTGGTAACAGCAGTTCTGTGGAAATCACTGAGTTCTGCAAGGGCTTCTTGCTCAGTGAAAGACTCTTTCTTGGTTATTCCACTGTATTTCAAGGTACTCTTATACACAGCTCCTTTGCCGTTGCCTGCCTATTCTGGGTGTCATTTTGCGGAGAAAATGTTGTTCTTGCTTTTTGAAACCTTTCCAGAGTATTTTAACAGATACCGTTGTGGAGCAAAAAAGGGAAATACTGCTATGGCAGAGTAGCATCTGGTCATTCACTTACAAAATACTCATCTTCATAACATTCATCTCCAGTGAAAAGAGAACAAGTTTCTGATTTAGCAGCCTAATTACCAGTGGAAGTTTTAAGCAGACTGAATTCTACAATATTTGTTGAGAGCTCCGCTGGCATGTAATGGGATGTAATTTTTTTTATAATCGTAGAAAAATAGGTTAGTATCAGGTATCTATAAGAACTTTGTTTTCTTGCTTGTTGTGCCTCTTTTTTGTATATGCTTAAAAAGTACCTTGAACTGCATTTGTGATTCAAGCCCTCTCTCCAGAAAAACTCTGGTAACGATGGTTGTAAATTGAATTTACCCTTTTGCTGTGCTGGTCAGTGTTGCTCTGTAGGCTCAGGAGTTCTGTGGCTGTTCTGCCACATTCAGCTGCAGAGCTAAAATCGTGTCATATGGATTTAAGCGCATTACATTCGAGCCAAGCCAGACTAAGGCTGTTTCTTTGGAGTAGCTTACGTATTTCGGTGAGTTAGTGTAATACTCTGTAGGAAAACAATGGCTTCTACCTGCCATTCCCCATGGTTTGATTATGGATCCTAAGTACAATCTTGATTAGTTCCCCTTAAAATAATATTTATTATCATGTAGAGGGTCAGTGATGAGGGATAGGTAGGGAACACAGTAACCATGAGCTGTAATAAAAGCTTTATTCAGCACAGATAATCTTCACTGAAAGTGGGAGCAATCAAACAGCATCTGACTGCCAGGGCATGAGAAAAGAGATTTTATAGTTTATAAATAGTGAAAAGTAATTAAAATAGGTAAAAATCTTTCAGTGAAGCAAGGCCAAACTCACACTGAGGTCCTGGTCTCTGGAATGCTGGCCCTGGGCAGTTGTGGGCAGCTGTGCCCCGGGACCAGGGGTGGTGCTCACTTGGCAGCCTGGATACTTCTGGCTGTGGGGAAAAACCCTCTTTCTGTGTTGACAACTTGGCATTAGTATTGGATTAAGAAAAATTCTTGAAACCAAATTTAAGGGATTTTTTTTAACACACTTAACTAGAATCACTGTGTGTGCTTGCTGGTTCACAGTCCTTCCAGAGAAACACTTGAATGAAATTAGAAGTTTCTTGAAATTATTGGCTGAAGAAACCTTTCCTCTCATCACTGTTCTCCTTGCCTTGCTCCAGCAGGCTGGGGAGAGATGCCTGCTGTCCACACCAAGAGCGAAGCTTCCTGGGGAGAGCCCTCCTCCCCTTCTGCTGCAGTTGATAATGGCACTTCGGCGTGGGGGAAGCCCCCCAGCAGTGGGACCGGGTGGGGAGAGAATCCTGCCGAGCCGGCAGGGACCTATGGAAGAACAAACGCTCCAGCTGCTGCCCCAGCACTGTGCAAACCAGGTACACACGGGGCTGCCACTGGCCTGACAGGGGAGGGGGCTTTGCTTCTGTCACTTCTGTGCGTTTCAATCACAGACTGCCTTCAGAATTTCCTTCTTAAGATTGCATTAGCTGTCACAAGACCATGTTATTCCAAATACCATATTAATGCAAAAATCTGAATATATTGCATCAGTCTGTAAATTTAAAGGAGAGTGGTTTTGTGTGTTTGGAAAACAACATAGTAGAGGTGGAGGAAACTGTGAAACTGCAGAAGAACGTGACTAGGTGCGTAAAAGAAACCTTTATTGGGATGAGAAGCAGTGGAGAACAGTCAAGATAGAATAGATTCAGGTGGGAAAAGCAACACTTGAGAACTAATCACAACCTCATGTTTGGTTAAACTGAGTGGCTGTCTTCTTCAGCTGTGAAAACTGTTCACAGGTTCAGGAACATCCTGAACTACTTCCTGCTTTGTGATTCCTAACACATGGTATTTGATAAATACCCTCCATCTCTGAAGGTCCCGAGGGCCACAGTGATTGCTTTAGAGTTCTGTTTTGCCTAGAGTTTCACTCCTGCGAAATACCATAGTGAGACATAGTTAGAAGTCCCAGTAAACATAAAAGGAATGAGAGGTCTTAAGATGAGTAATCCCAGCTTTAAACAGGGTAAACAGAACAAAACGGACTGAGGTGACACAACCTTGTCACTGAATATAAAGTGTTCCTTGCAGCCCACGAGCTCCTTTCAGATTCCATTCTTCCAAGACGGGAATGAGTTTCTGAGCATTAATGACTTTGAAATTTGAGTTTGTTCATCAGAAGAACATAGCAACGAAAATGGTGAGATTCATTCAAAGCAAAATAGCACTTAACAAGTTTGTGCTCGTACTTTGGTTCTTTGTTCCTGGGAGAGTACAGTGGCCATGAGCAGAGATATTCCTTGTTCTAGGAAAAGCAAGATTTGCAGCTGATGGATTTTTTTCTTCTCTAAGTGTTTAGATAGCTTTTCTTTTTTTGCTGGCTTTAGAGAAGGCATTCTTATCATTGTAACGCCAATTAAACCATTTGATGAACCTCTTTATCTCTTGAAAACGCATGTTAGCACACTGGATATGGCACAAAAGGATATTTCTGTAAAATTTGCAGGAAACTGAGTAAGATTTTTCTTCTCCCTCATTCCCTCCAGCTTCAAAATCTATGCAAGAAGGCTGGGGCAGTGGTGGGGATGAAGTGAATCTCAGTACTAGTCAGTGGGAAGATGAAGAAGGAGATATGTGGAATAATACTGCTTCACAAGAGAGCAGCTCCTCCTGTAATTCCTGGGGGAATGCCCCGAAGAAAGGACTTCAAAAGGTAAGATAAAAATAAAGACACTCTCCAGCAAGAGTGGAATTAGTATAACATTTCTAGAATAAGCTGTCACAAATTTGCTGGTGCATTACACCTGAAATTAGACCTCTGACACCTGAACACAAGCCCAGCTTGCCACTACAGTGGTTCAAGTACAGCCCACCTTGGTTCCAGGGGAGAATGGGAGATCTGAATGTAGGCATGTCAGATGCTTCGGGAGTTTTGTTGTTGTTGCCTTTGTTTTCTCTAAGTTTTATAAGCTTCCATGTATTCTAAAGAAATGATAATGTATTAACAGAAAGAGAAAAGGTGTTAAAGGGGGCTTTCAGGCACTTCCCATGGTGGTGGAAAAGCAAACAGTAGTTTGTGATGGAGCTGTTTAACAAAAATACCTGTTTTCTGTTTATGAGGACGGTGTGTGTGTGTGTGTGAGAACAAAGCGAACTTGTGTTAATGCTACACTCAACCAGGAACGTAGACAATTGTGTGAGGAAATTTTCATTACAGGACAAGGCCAGGCTTTAACTTAAAGGAATTGGGAATGCATTTAGCCACTTTGTTTGTTATTCCATTAGCCAACAGTTAGGCCGGTGATTTGATCAAGTATGGTTGTTTCTTGTACTGTCCGCAGCCCAAAACAAATCCGCGCTTGTCCCTTGGTACTTTCTGGAGAACTGAAAGGAAGAGACTTCTTAAGGATTTTGTGATAGAAAAGCTGCACAGAGATCTTTTAAAGGTGTTTATCTAGACGCTCTTGTTTGTTTTTAAGAAAATACACTGAGTAACATTCTTAACTTCAAGGTTGCAAACTTGTTTTTGGGAATGTTTTTCAGGAAGTGTTGTACTATTTCAGCTTTATTTCATTATATTTTTCTGCCAAGGATTAAAATGAAATACGTAAATTCGAAGGTGGCTTTAATTCAGTGGCCAGCAAATCAAATACTAAATAGTACACTGAACACCTATTCAGCTGAGATAAAATTTTACACTTTTGGGGGAAGAGAATCGTAGTCGCGTTGCTCGGAGGGTTCTTCAATACTTTCTGAATTAATGTACTAATACATCTTTCAGTAGCATGTGTTATTAATAAAAACCACTTACCATTTCTTTTGTGTACATCTCACTCCAATGAACGTGGGAACCAGCCCATTAATGGAATCTCCCATTTGTTTACTAAGGGCATGAAGACATCTAGCAAGCAGGATGAGGCCTGGATCATGAACCGTCTGATTAAACAGCTCACAGACATGGGCTTCCCTGTGAGTAGTGCTCAGCCAGCACGTTGTGCCTTCGATTTTAGCTTGTAGTTCTGACTGTGGCTGTTTCAGACTGTAGCTACACCAAGATCTGCAGTCTCCAGGCTGGAAAGTAGCTCTGACCTGCATTTAGTCACGTACTGTAGTTTCAGAAATCTGCCGTATACCTATAGAACTCTGAGATCAACTGAGGATATACTTTCCATGAGGGCATTTATAATATTTGAAGTTCACAGTGTTATAACACCAGGTGTTACTTTGAACTGCAGTAATAATTCCCTGCTGTTCCTCTGGTTTTTTTATTAAACAGGTGAAATCAGAGTATAGCTAGGTTGTTTTTTAGAGCAAGTCATTATCATTGTGATATTTGAGTTCATGGAAACAGGAAGACATTTAAGCAGAACAGTGTGTAGAGCTGGTACTTCCTTGACAAACTGAAATTAAATACCTGAATTGTGGGAATTGCTGAAAACGGGAAAAAATACACACAGATGTTATTTAGGCTGCTGAGTAATTATTAAACCTAGTGTTTCAGAGTTGTGTCTGTTTTCTCAGGTTACTTTGAAATCATATGAATGTGGTTACTTTTCCTCTTAACATAATTCTTGTTTTTGACAGAGAGAGCCAGCAGAAGAGGCCTTGAAGAGCAACAGTATGAATCTCGATCAGGCCATGAGTAAGTATCTGTGTAAGTAATTTTTTTGTCTTTAAAACAACACAGGAACCCTGCATCATTCTGAGCATTTGATTACGTCCAGACCGATTGGATAATATTTATTTTCTTGCTTTGCTTTTCTAAGTAAGATGTATTTCTCTGAACTACTCTTGGCAACTTTGCACTCCCTGCCTCACCTTTTGCAATACATTTCCCCTTGCTGTGCAGGTGCTCTGCTGGAAAAGAAGGTGGAAATGGACAAGCGTGGAATGGGAGTGACCGACTATAATGGAATGGTCACCAAACCCCTTGGCTGCCGCCCACCACCAATCTCCAAAGAGTCTTCCATGGACCGCCCCACCTTCCTCGACAAGGTGAGTTCAGAAATAGGAACGTGGTGCACCCTGTGCACAGGGTAGAAATCCTGACGATTTCCACTATCTGTGTAGAAAGCGTAGAAAGAAATGTGATGTGGCTTTGCTCCTTTTCTTGTCTTTTTTTTCAATCTTGTGGGGTGTTCAGTCCTTGTGGAAAGGATCAGTGATTGGATTCTCACATAGAAATGTGAGATCATCCCCAGTTTTACACTTGAAAACTTGCTAGGGAATCAGTAACATCATGGAACCAGAAGTGGAAAAAAAGAGTAAAAAATTGAAGCACAGAAATCTTTCCACTTTGTGAGAGTCCAGTCAGTGACCCTTACCCAGATTCACAATCAGGAAACGAGCAAGGCCAAAATCTTCAGGAATTAGGCTCCTAATTTCTCCTCTTTAAGTTTTGAGCTTCTTATGGATTTTAGTGGAAGTTCAGTACCTAAATGGGAATAAGGAATAAAGTATTTTTTATAAGTCTCAGAACAGACAAGGACAGTCATAAATAGCTTCTCCAATGAGCTTCCCTTTCTGTGATCACATAGGACAAATTTTCCAGCACTATTTAATGACTGAAGGAAAGGCTCCAGAAGTTTGTGGTGTCCAAGATTCAAAGCAACTAAAGAAAAGAATATGTGGAAAAGTGCAGCCAGATCTTCAGTAGGAAATGAGATTTACAATGTGACAGAAAGTCCTACAAAGAGACCCACCAAATCACCTAAGAATCCCCCTGAAAATTATTGATAAGGAAAGAAGAATCTCAGATGTCATTCTGTATTTCACAGATTATTTAAAGGTTCATACAGATGTGAGGATTCTGAGCACAGAAATCAGTGCTTTTCACAAACTGTGCTGAAGCCAATTCATTTCACATGAGCTGTGTACAGGGTGTGAGGCAGTAATGATATCAAATCATATAAAGTTCATTCTTAGCTGTGGCAGACTTTAATGAATATGTTAATTAAAGGCTACAAAAGATGCATGCATGCCCAGTTAACCTTTCCTTTCCTTGGATAACAATATCTTCAGCAGTAAAATTCTTGCCAGAGAGAGAGGTGCATTATGTGCAGCATGATGCATGATTCTGGAAACATATGTTAAGCACAACTATTGAGAAGGGAGTACTAAAATCATTAATATTCATACAGCAAGTCGAATCTATCAGTCTAGGCATAATCTGTCACAGTGACTTTGCTCCAACAAAGGAGATAATCCCACGCTGTATTTGTTAGCTATCACAGTGTTGAGCAACTTGCTAAGTGAATTAAATAAATATAGTTTCTACTCTTAAGAACAGATTTTTTTTTCCCCCCCAAAGAAATTCTGTCCCGATTTACAGCTCATGCTAGTAGAGCAGCTCCTCTTCTCCAAAACCTTTTTGCCCTTGGAGGTACTGTTTCAGAGCATGAGTCTGGAGCTGTCTCATTTCCTACTCAGGATCATCCTTGGTGAGGAACAAGCTCTCCACACAGCTGGACAGAGCACTCCAGCTGACATTCCTTGGTTTTCTTACTGTCTTATCAAGTTATTGTCCTTTTGTTGGCTTTGCTGAGTCTTCAATAAGTTCTGCAAGGTTCCTCTTTGTGAAATCGTAGTTTGGGTTGGTGTGCTCATAGCTAACACTCTGTCACTGGTTGTTTCAGCTCACCTGCATTGAGACTCTATCATTCATCTCCAAACAGCTAAGGCCAACACTTACTCTTTTTTTAAACTTCATACATTTGAGGAGGGAAAATTTCCAACCCTGACATTTGCTTCTGAACCCATGGAACTCCTTGTTCTCTCTTGATGACGAGTGGTCTGTGCAACTCAACATCACCTTTGAGTGTTTGCTTTCTCTGCTTGCTGCAGGTGCTCTTTGTTCCATGTCACATCGTGTCAGTCTTTGGCACTTGCTGCTTTGTTAATTTATTATTTCTCAGAATGTTATCTTGACCTGTAGCACCATAAAAGGAGAAGGGAGAAAATCCAATGGCCTTGAGGGAATAAAGATCCAGCCCTGATACTTGATCTCAACACATTATCTTACACTTGGTGGCAGGCATGCTGTGCTTTAGGTGTCAGGATTGCCTGAAGATGCTACCTGGTGTTTTCTGGAGCCATGAGATTTGTAAGAAAAACATGTCAGGTTTTCCTGGAAGCATCCTTAAAATACCAGAAATAAGCCCACAGGAAGGGTCTTTTTTTCAAGCCTAGAGTTTGGCTTGAGACTCTGAAATTCTCACCTTGCAAATGAAGTCCCCTTTTCCCTACCCTCCTATTCAGTGATCAGCTCCTCTTCTCTACTGCTACAACATCCAGGACTACAAGCCTTGATGCCTCTTAGCTGCAACCCTGTTCTTCCAAAAATCTTCTGACTAGACTTTTTCCTTGTTTCTGATTTGAACATAGTGTTTATTGGGTTTTTTCAACTTCACGTTCTGACCCCAGTAATCTCTTGTGACTGTTAATGGTTTTTGTCTGTGGGAAAACAAGTAGGATATTTTATTATCACGGAGAAACTATTTTGTAGACCTCACAATTAGATAATGATCACTAGGATTTTAAGTTTAACTTCCAAATTCTTCTTTCCCCCTTCTCTGCTACCTGTGATCAGTGACTGACACCACTCTCATCTTCCTTGCATGATGAGTACTTCTTTGAGTATTGCATTCCCTCCAGGTTTCTTTTGCCTATACCTGACTCCTGTTTCATTTGAAAAGAACTTATTTTTAGATTAGATTTTGTTACTTTAACTTCCTCTTTTAGAACAGGATTTTTTTCCAATCATCTTTAAGAAGTCAGTGTGTATTTTCTGCCAGCTATGTCTGTAACTGACTTTGTACAAAGACGTCTGGCAGATTCAGCAGCCTCTCGTCTGGCTGTTGAGACATTTTGATTCATGAAGTGGCAGTTGTTGGCAGGTGACTGCCAAAGTGTCCAGGCATCCTCTGCTAAATTGTCCATATCCCACAGGACTAAAAATCTTTGACTAATTCCGCAAGCATTCTGAGACATTTGGTACTTGAGACTATTGTGAGAGACTTCCCAAAGTCCTAAGAAACACCACTGTGGTGCTTTGTGTTAGATAACTGTAGTGGGAAACACTGCTACCAATAGGATTTTATGGGTGTGTCAAGTCCCTTCATGAAGTAAAAAGCAGTGCTGGATTGAGCATTAATGTGATGATTCAATTTTTAATTCAGTAGGCTCAGGAAGAAGTGTAACACGAATTTGTAAAAAAATCACTGAAGAGGAAAGGTTAGGTACGAAAGATTGTTCTTCAGGAAACAATTATTACATAAAGGATCCTGAGAAAAAATGAGTCAGAAACCACTGTGAGCAGTAAAAGTGTCCTCTAGTCTCACGTGAGAATGGCTGATGCGTGCTTTAATTTGACCAACTAAAACACTTCATGTTAAATGAATTGATTTTAGTTCAGTTATAGAGCACAGATTTGTGCAGCACAGTGCAGCAAGTTCAAACTAAATAAAATGGAACCAAGTGAATATGAACAAAGTATTAAAAACTTACACAAGAGCCATTTGTTGCGGTTCAGCCAAGGAACACACTTATGAAAGAGTCAGGAAATGAAATGTCTGAATCTCCAGTGTGGCTTGTCCTCTACCATCCCTGGCTCTGCCTGTTTCCAAATTGAGGAAAAATAATGTCAGTAAGACAAGACTTGAATAAACTCGGAGGGCAGGGAGGGTCTTTCATGGTTAGTAGGTCTGTTCACATAGGAAACAATGGCATCTGAAGGGGAGAGTGAGCACCAAGCTTGAAATTATTTTCTCTTTGAAGGGGGAAGAGTAGAATTGTAAACATGTGTCTATGATCTAAAGAGAAATCCTTGAACCTGTTACTGTCATGCAAGCTGCAGTTGTTTGTGGAGTGTGACTGATGTCCAGTAGAATGTAAAATATCTCGAGCTGAAAGGCCTTGGGGATATCATTAGAAAATGTCAGTGTCCCCCTCAGGATAGTCAGATAGCATGTCAAGTGTCACTTTGCCTGATAGTAAAGAAACTTTTCCTTTGCATCAAAGGAGAGCTGTGGAAAATGCATTTTTCAGGATTAGGTTAAAACATAAAATTCACTGAGCATGCTTGCTGCATTACGTCATCTGTTTGGGTATGTGATAAGCAGACCGGGCTGCTTTTTGAACAAAGGAGGTTCACTAGTATCTCACAATCTTCTGGGGCATTGAATTTATTGGTTAAAATAACCTAGCTCCTCACCTCTTTAAAAAGCCTTTCGTTACAATGAACACACTGCCTGAGAAACACCAGCCCAGCACATTGCAAATTAAAGCTTTTTCTCTCTGCCTGTTTTTTTGGAGCCCTACTTTGTACACAGTGTTATTTGATCATGCTTGCCGCAGGCTTCCCAGACATCAAAGCACAGTTCGAGATAGAACTCGGTGCCCACTGAAACACGAGCAGAGATCTACCTGTTTGATTGGGGCTTCTCTAATTTATTTTATTTTCTGCCTTGCTGTTTGTCCCCCCATGGGGGCTGCCTCCTGTGCATTGGATCCACACTCAGCCGTGGTTCCTCACAGCCCAGGTATCAGGGTGAGCTCCTCCTGCCTTGCTATAATCTGCCTCCTCCTGGGGATGTTCAGGAAGGCTGCCCAGCCGATATTGTCATTACTGGGTTTGATGGTTTGTGTTCATTGGGTGCCTCACGGTGTAATGTTTCAGAGTGGGTATTAATAACTCAGCTCTATGTGAATATTAAAAGAGGCTTGTGTGTTTCAGTTAGGAAAGGGGATTAATGCAAAAATGCTTTTTTAAGAGCAGAGCTATGATGTGGAACTAAATCCAGACTGGTGTCAAATAAACTGATGTGGCCTTTCCCAAGTTTTGGGTTTGCCAAAGCGCTGTTTGATGTCTGTGCTCCGCTGCTGGAGTTTTCTAGACAGACAGAGGGCTTCCCTGAAATGTGCTGGGCCTCTCCCATTTCTACCTTTCAATCTGGTGGAAAGAAGGGAGAAAACCTAAGTGGAGAGGAGGCAGTGGCCACATGATAGCTCTGCAATCAGTGGATAGAATCCCTCCTTTCCTCTGGAAAGGTGGGTGAGGGTGATTTTGCATTTGGGGATTAAGTGCAACAAAGTAAATAAAAACAGTACCTTAATCCTGTTTCTCTCTTTCTTCTCCCTTCACTCCATACTTTTCATTCCCTGTTATTCATACCTTTTTTTATATATCTATTTTTATTCATCCACACCCTTTTCTGTCTCCATGGGACACTGTTTTGTGCGCTGTGGGCTCCTGGCACCACACACAGCTCACCCTTTCTTTCTCCAATCAGGATGGCGGCCTAGTGGAAGAGCCCACTACTTCACCATTTTTGCCTTCACCAAGCCTGAAGCTCCCCCTTTCAAACAGTGCACTCCCTAATCAGACCCTGGGCGGGATTGCCTCAGGGCTGGGCATGCAAAACTTGAATTCTTCTAGACAGGTAAGGCTGTTGGGGGAGATGCCAAGGGGAATTTCAGCTCTCTTGGAGTAGCTGCTAGTGCCCATCAGCCACTTCCCCAGGGAAAACGGTTTAAAGTGGAAGTGCAACAGCTTTGTTCATGAAATATCAGTGGAGACAGTACCTGCTGTATAAACATTTCCCTCTGCAGGACATAAAACAACTTCTTAGTTGTAATTAGCCTGCTAATGACACACATCCATCAAGAAGAGAAAGTAGTGTTGTGGGTTTATACCCCTGAACCCTGGTGTGGCTCTGCCGTCATTGATGGGAAATCTCTTCTTTTGAGGCCTTGTTAATTGTCACCGGCTCTAAGGCAGAGACGTTGCTCTAGTTCATCTTTCCTGGCTGGTGTAATTATTCAGAGATGAGATGGGGAAGTTTTATTCCTGCTCCAAGTGCAACGGCTGCTCATAGTTTTGACAGGTGGCAAGAAAGAAACTGGGCTTCCAGCACCTGGGTCAGGTAGGGCATTGAGTTAAGGGGAGGGTGTTTTGGCCCCTGAGTAGAACAGGCTGACAGGGAAAGAAAAGGAAAGGAGATGAAAGGGGGAGGAAACTGATAACCACCATGAGAGTGAGAAGCCATAAAGTACTGTTGATTATGGAAAGGTTATTTTTGCTTTCAAAGTGAAGTTCCAGCAAAGATATGAAATAACAACACAGAAAAACTCTATCATTCTACGCTGACTCTTTATTACGTGTATTCTTTTAAAGTTAGTTTTCTTAAGGCAGTACTTGTCCAACACTTACAGCCCATTAAGCACATCTTTCCGAAGCAGTCTCCACTAATAGCATGTCCATTATTAGTAGCTTTGTAAAATGACTAAGTAAAAAAATGCTTAGCCAGCTTGAGGACAGTGTTGCTGTGAGTTTAACGTCTCCATTCTCCTGTCCCTTGCTACAACAAATACAAGCATTTTTGGCAAGTACTTTTCATTGTTCATCTTGTGACCCTCCAGGATTCTGCATCCTTATAAAAGCCATCTTCAGCTTTTGTTCCAGCACCTGTACAAGGTTTTGGAGGTTTGGGATGTTGGGTACACAGCAATCGTTGCCCTGCCTGGTTCTAAACCTGATTTTCAATACAGTCTGTATATGCCGGTTTCTTGATTCGTGCCTGTTATAATCACTGAGAGTAAAGACTGCACAGACAGGTAACACCCAGGTTATTGCTGAGTGATGCCATTAAGTGCCAGTGTCACTGTTGTCCTGCTGCAGATACCGAGTGGCAATCTGGGTATGTTTGGCAATAGCGGAGCAGCACAAGCCAGGACCATGCAACAGCCGCAGCAACCGCCAGTGCAACCTCTTAATTCATCCCAGCCTAGTCTTCGTGCTCAAGTGCCTCAGTTTCTATCCCCTCAGGTCAGACAACACCTCACTCATACATTTTCCCTTTGCCTGGAACTCTTCCCATGTGCTCTGTCGTGCTCCTGAGGCTTTGCAGCCACTGCTGCCTGGCTTTGTCCGTGTTATTTATTTTTTAGGCAGGAAGATGTGGCATGGCTGAGGTGTTCTCACATGTATATCCTGTAATTACCTCTTTTTGCACAGTGGTGTTTCTGAGGAGTTTGTTCTCATTATGCATTTATTTTCTATAAATGAAAACTTGAGTATGGTTATTAAGATTTCTGTTAGAGCCTCTTGCTAATTTTTGGGTAGTTCACAGTATTACTTCTGGTGATAGTACCGTTTTCCAGCTGATGTCATGTGACTCATTAATGGCTCACTTATCGCTGTAAAAGTAAATGTACAATGTTTAATACTCTTCTTTAGGTTCAAGCACAGCTTTTGCAGTTTGCAGCAAAAAACATTGGTCTCAGCCCTGCACAGTTAACCTCGCCAATTAATAATCCTCAGCATATGACGATGTTGAACCAGCTCTATCAGCTGCAGCTGGTAAGTTAAAAGATGTGGCAAATAAGCTCTAAATCAGAATTGAAGGCATGAAGATAAAATAGGAGAATGACTAACTAAATTTTTAAATGACATGACATATCTTCAAAACAATCAGCTGCTGATTTCTTTGGTAAAGTTTCTTTTTAAAGAAACAAAATCATATTTTTTGCCTCAGGCTTTATAAATAGTCATTTGTGGAATAATTGTCCTTTACAGCTGATCAGTGGAACTAAAAATCAGTAGTCTTCCTACTGGTATGAATAGCATAGTGTGTTTTCAAACAGCACTTTGTGTGTGTTACATGTCAATAGAAAGAACTGATTAAACTGGACACGTGTGTCAAACATAACGAGAGAAATCTTGGCAGTGCTGGTCACCTGAGTTACCTACAGAGCTTCCTTCACTTGCCTCACTAAAAAATAAAGTGTAGGGTAAATTTCCTTTAATTAATGGAGTGTATATTAAACGCATCACGTGATAAGAGCTACCTACTTTTGTGTACTTTTGCTATGTTTGCAAATTTCACATCTATATTTTTCATGCATATGAAAATATTCAATTGGATTTAAAAAATATTTTAAAAAGAGGTGCTGTGAGCTCAGTATTGGCCAGGGTTAAACGTGAAATTGCAGATGACAAACTAGTTTAGTTGTTGGTCTCAGTGTGCTAGTCAAATTCTTTTGTTCGTAAAAGTGGTTGATACTATTATTAATTTCTGGTTATTTTCCCTTGTTTTGAGGAACACAGCATTATTCTCATAATAATTGAACAGTACCCAGCTACTTGAAAAATACCTGTACAGAATTCCTTTGGATTTTGAATTCACGTGTTTCAGAGAAACACCTTGTAAAAAAATTTGCTGCTGAGCCAACCACGTGAAAATTGTGGATTTTTTTCAGGACTAGAGCAGCACAAGTATTGTCAGAACTCAAAATGGCCAAACCAAAAATGACAATTGGTATTTATCCTATTTCTACAATATTATAAATTTCTATTTTAGTTTTTGCTTTGTGTTACAGTTTTTTCAGAAAAAAAGTAAGTTCCTAGCTCTAATGACCACTTTTTGCTGTGAGAACTTACTAATATTTTGTTTTGCTGACACATTTGGTTTTAAAAAACCACCATAATTGAACATGGGACTTAAAGAAATGTATTATAAAATACATTTGTGACAGGATTATTGCTGATGTTTCCTGGAGCGTTTCCAGAACATTCCAGAGCTTGCCTTTTCTAGGTTGTGATGCAGCAGAGCAGTTGAAGGGAGCGTGCTGAGCTTGTGTGTGCTGTGCTCTGACCTGTCCCTGTCCCCACAGGCGTACCAACGTTTACAAATCCAGCAGCAGATGTTACAGGCTCAGCGTAACGTTTCCGGACCCATGAGACAACAGGAGCAGCAAGTAGGTGGCCCTGCCAGCTCAATCTCTGCGTTAGAGCTCAGTTTCAGTAGCTTAGAGAGGCTGGGTGACATTATAGCAAAGCAGCTAAAGCATCCCTAAATCAGGAATGCAGTGCATAGCCGGAGTGCTGGACAGGGAAGGTGCTGAGCGAGAAAGCCAGCCCACAGCCTTGCAGGAGGAAAGCTCTTCACCCTTTAATGCAGCCAGTTTTTGTTTGTAAGGAGATCTAATGTGTCATTCCACTGTAGAGAAGGCACACGTAGTGTGTTTCTGTGAATTGACCACTGACCAGTTGTTTGTTGGCTCTCTCTCTGCAGGTTGCACGTACAATCAATAACATGCAGCAGCAGATCCAGCAGCACCAGCGCCAGCTGGCCCAGGCCCTGCTTATGAAGCAGCAGCCTCCCCCTCCACATCTATCTTTGCACCCCTCTGCAGGCAAATCAGCCATGGATAGCTTTTCACCCCATCCCCAGGCTCCCGGCCTTCCTGACCTGCAGACCAAAGAGCAACAGTCTTCACCGAACACCTTTGCTCCTTACCCTCTTGGTGAGTGTCCTCCTGCAGCAGCTCCATGTGGAAAACACACAGGGAGTCTTGTCTCCTTAATTCACCATCTAAATATTTTGCTCCACAGCATAACAAGTACAGATATAAAAGTACATGTATTCATTAAATGGCATTGAAATGCCCAAACAAAGTCATGCCCATGGTAGCTGTTCAGGTGGGCTGTATCTGCTCACCTGTGTTCTGCCTACAAATATCAGAATAGAAAATTTGTCTAATTAACTACTTATATATGTTGCTATTTGTGAACTAAATATAAAGTAACAGCATCATGTTGTAAAATACACAAATGTCATATCGATAAACAAAAATATCAGCTGGGAAAGTTGTGCAAAGTCATTTTTCTGCTGTAATCAGCACTGGTGAGGCATCAGTTTTGGTCAATATACTTCAAGAAGTATGTGGATGAGTTTGAAGGAATGCAGAAAAATCATAGTGGAGATGATTAAATGTTTCAAAAACACAACTGCTAAGGAAGAATTAAGTCCTCTGCTCACTGTAGTCTAAAGAGAAGATGTAAGAGGCTTGCAAGAGTCCTCAAAAATGTAAAGGAGAGCTAGGAAGAACTTTTCTTGCATTTCCTAATGCAAGATGTAATAAACTTGAGTTGCATAAAAGGAGATCTAGTTAAACATTAAGGATCAATTGGTTTAAGCAAAGTAGAGTACTGAAATAAATTATCTGGAAAGTTCCTGAAATCTTCACCAGCATTTTGTGGTAGGTTAGACATGGATATGTCAAATATGATTGAAATCAAAATAACTGATTGGGCCTGGAGACAGAGTGAACAGAGCAACTTTTCGGATCTGTTTGCTGTGTGATTGTTTGATGTATGCCACAGACTTCCTTTATGACATAAAGGAATTAATTTAATCTTTTTGTGACTCTCTTTATGCTGGGTACAATAACATTGCCAAGCTTTATCTGCCATGCAGCAGTTAAGAAGGTAATTCTGACTGCTGTGGTGAGCTGTTATGGCAGGGAGCATCAGAAGGCAAAAGAATTTGTGAATTAAAAGCCTAAGTCTAAGAGGTTCTTACGATATCTCAGCTTTCTGTGATCTGCTAACATTCAGGATTATATATCAAAAAAGACCCAGATTCGTGTCACAGAAGCTTGTCAAAATTATTCCCTAAATAACAGGCTGAGTGATTTTGTTCTGTGTATACAAAATAGAAGCCCAAGCAGTGCAGTGCCCGCTCTGATGAACAGCAGCTGTTTCTCTGACCTTTAATTAGTTGCTTTTTTGAGATTTTAAAAATGTTATTAGCAAAATGAAGTGGCAGACACCATGGAGGGGGTGCTGGGGAGGCATTAGAAATATTTTGGCTTAGCCATGGAATACTGCTAACTCATTTAAACACAACATGCCAGTGCGTTCTTCCAGAATGCCTCTCCTGAGACAAGGGAAGAAACTGCAGGTAGAAACACTGACAGCTTTAAAATATTACCCCTGCCTGTTTTTTCCCCTCTTTTTAGCAAGGTTTTAACATTGTCTGAATTCATGGGAGTTCTCTTGCTGTTCCATAAAGGCAAAAGTTCTTGAAAATGTGCATTGCAAATAACACACATGCATACAGATGTCTGAAAAACACTGTTCAGTAATTCCTGCAGCTGGATTTTCAGACACAGGTTTTCACCTCCTCGATGTATTAGGGTTATCTAATGGTCTCTTTTCCCCCAGCTGGACTGAACCCGAACATGAATGTAAATAACATGGACATTACTGGTGGTTTGTCAGTGAAGGACACTTCTCAGTCCCAGTCTCGCCTTCCTCAGTGGACACACCCCAACTCAATGGATAATCTGTCTAGTGCTGCTTCTTCGCTTGACCAGAACTCCAGCAAGCACGGTAATGTCCCCTAGGACCCCCACCATCCTGGGTTTTTGTCATTCCAGCTGCAGTGCAATTGGTTATTTCTTTCATGTTCCTTTTTGTGTGTAAGTGCTCACAGGTTGGTTGGTATCAAGCGCCTCTGAGCCCGTGAGATTTTAGAGATGATTTGTACAGTGAAGAGCTTGCAGCTGTCACTCCCTGCATGCAATGGGGGATTGTTTTTTTTCATTTGTTGAATTTTGTTGCTGCGAACATGGAGCTCAAGTAAAACAAGCCTTTAGTGTTGGCAAAACAAGTCCCACAATCTTCCCCTGATTCCAGACCTGAATACCTTCAATCCAAAAAAACTTTACACTGGCTTTCTCCCACAGTTTTTCCAGTATCATCAACCTTTCCCTGTACAAAGGTATGATGGATTACGTAGTTGCCCAGCCTGGAGTTAGGGGCACAAACTTCTTATTTTTCCAGAAGTGATTTCTAATCTGTTTGAACACCTTTATCCCTAATGCCTCCAGCATCCTGGGCCAGTTATTTCCTGTACCAAGTTTATTCTGTTAGAACATGGGGCTCTGTTAACTTTATAATATCCTGGATTTTATTATGAGCAGCATGATTTACTTCTTCTACAACAGTTTTTTATTCTGCAAGTAGCTACACTGCTGATGCCAAATTGTTGTTTGATAGTTTGTAGGAATATGTGAACAGCCATTTCAAATCATCCATCCTGTCAGCACTGAATGCCTAGGGAAGGATCAGATGAGGGATATTCCTTGGTATGCTGTCTCAGCAAGTTCCTGTGTACCATCAGTGTGATGATTTGAATTACTTAGTCTCTTCTTCACAGGAATTTAATGCAGAATCCTCTAAGTTCAGTGTCTAGATTGTAGCAGCAGTGTACCTCACAGCTGTAATACCTGGTAAGGCTTCAGATGCCATTAAGCCTGGTTTACTGTGTTTGCATTCTAGTTTACTTTTTATCTTCGTAATACAGAAAGAAAAAAAGAAGAAAATCATAACAAAATCTGTACTGATGAAATTCCATACCCAAAATCCCCATTTCACTCCTTGCAGGTGCTATCCCTGGAGGTTTGAGTATTGGCCCTCCGGGAAAGTCCTCCCTCGATGACTCCTACGGCCGCTATGATCTGATGCAGAACAGTGAGTCACCTGCCAGCCCACCCGTAGCTGTTCCTCACAGCTGGTCACGTGCCAAATCCGATAGTGATAAGATTTCCAATGGCTCCAGCATAAACTGGCCACCAGGTAACACAATCCAAACGCTGTGTGCTGGGCTGATGTCCCTAAAGTGCCCTATTGGGTGTGTTTGTTGAGTCATCCTGATGTGCAGGAGCTTTGGAGAATTATGACTTCATACACTTTCTTTTTCATTGTGTTTGAAACAGAGTTTCACCCAGGAGTGCCATGGAAAGGACTGCAGAATATTGATCCTGAAAATGACCCCGATGTTACTCCTGGAAGTGTTCCAACTGGGCCTACTATAAACACCACAATACAGGATGTTAATCGCTATCTGCTCAAGAGTGGAGGTAAACACACAAATTGCTTCCACATCTGTGCATACTTTCTTTCCCCTTCCACAAAGGTTGATATTTTTGCACATGCTCCTAATCTAATAACGCTTCTGACCAGAACTGTCACTGAATATCCAGAAATAATTGTTTTAAATAACGGATTAAGAAGTTTCTTGTTTTCCATGGAAATGTAAATATTTTTGTATTGGAAGAGGCTGTGAGATGTAGTTTAAACTTCTGTGGTCACTGGAAGTTTTTCTAACCTGTAACACCTGGTTTTGAACAAGATTTTGCTCTCCACACTGCCCGCTCTCCATACACTTTGTGAAATGCTCGGAAGGCACAATTCAAAAGTTCCACAGATGTTGCTGAGGCAGCAGGCTTCTGGTACACTGGTTAATTGTAGCTTTGTTAGAAGATCAGTACACAAAATAAAGTAGAACTGTTCTATCTCCAAAACCATAAAAGAATAAAATAGGGAATTGACTAGTAAACTAGTATTTGCCAGTGCTATTTCCATTCCTTTTGTCTTGGCAGTGGTTACTTCAGAATAAAAAGGGAGTTCTCTAAGACAATAAAGCATTTGGTTGGTACTTGTTAGCTGCATGTGCTGGAAGTTGATCAAAGGAAAGGTGGCTTGGTGAATTGTGACCTGAGTGCCAAAATAGCCAAGTTATCTGCACTCAATCAGAGCACTGCGGTAAGCACGTGAATAGCATTAATCAGGCTGTCCAGAAGGACCTGTCAGGATTAAAAAATGTGGGTTTTGTTCTAACAGTTACGTCTGTGATACCAGCACAGATTGTAAATCAGGACTATCCTTGAAGTGGGTGTCCAGCTCTGGGTTCACCACCTCAGGCAAGGAATGTGAAACATGAGGGAAAGGAATCAGGAGTGTTCATTTCCTGCAGTGATTTTAGTTATCTCTTACCAGGAAGCAACCTTTCTTTAGGCTGAAACATCGAGTATTTGTTTAATGAGTAAGGTTGAATTAACTTCTAATGACCGCAAAGTGCCTCAAGGAGCAGGCAGGTTCGAAGTTACAAAAAGAAAAGCATAAAAATGTAATTCAGGGACAGTTCAGATACAGTGCACCCAAGAAATACCCTTCAGGCCAGAAGCCTAAACCTACGTGTAAATCAGGTGATACCTGCTACAGGTCTTCCTGCTTTGGAGAAGGAACATTAGCTCTGTTCATTCACAGTCTGTGGAAGGACGAAATAATTCCTCTCCTTAGAGAGAGTCAGTAGAGATGACTTTGCTTTGCAGAAGCAAACAGGCCCTCAAGAGCTCAGACCTTCAGTGTCTGTCGGGGTCAGTGTGTGCTTCCTTTCCTCATTAGCTTTTTAGTTTGGTAATAATAGAATTTTAATAAAAAATAGTTGCGGAATCTGTTTCTGTATGCTTGTGTAAGCCACGGGTTTGCTCCTAGGTCAAATTACCTGTCAGTACCCTCCCGTATGAGACTGGGGCTTTCATGGCATGCTGTCAACAGCAGCCTGGCTTTGAGCACTGCAGCCTGAAGCACAGAGCTTGTGCTGACAGAGCTGCTCCCCAGCTAGAGGGTCAGGCTGTGGCGTGTGCTGTCCTTGCCCTGTGCACTTCAAAACAGGCAAAACTTAAGCTTTTGGGTTGATTTTTGCTTTGCCCTGTTTGGTAATGAAGCTTTGTGGGGTCAGCTTCTATAAGCTGAGAGTTGTAGCCACAAGGAATGAGGGCCAGTTTCTGTGGGCCTTTGAATCTGCGATAATTCCATGCGTGGGGAATAGATTATCCAGACAGGGCCTGATACAGAGCTCTTTTGCTTGAAAATGATTTTCTGTATTGGTGTGCCTTGGAGCACAGAGAATCTGGTTAAGGTAGAGTTTGGTTGGTTGCTGTTCCAGTTGAAAACAAAGCCTGTTTTTATTGAGCTGTGAGGGATGAGCTTGTCCTTTTACTTCCTCCTTTCTACCTCAACACAGTGGTCTTTTCTGCAGAGCACACCTGTTTTTATTAGTCAGGTAAAGATGTTTCAGTATCACAGCCCATCTCTGTGTGTCAGGAATGATAAGTCACCCAGGATACACACTTGATTTTGTTGGTGGCTAGAGAGAATACTTCCAGCTCTTCTGGCCTTTGCAATGAAGATTTTTTATTTTATGTTCAGTTTCTTTCATTTGCTGCCGGTAAGGAAATTGTACATATGCTTAGATAGCTCCGCAGATTGTAAATGATTTACTGAGGTGGTTTCATGCTATTTCATTTATGTTATCAGTTTGAGAAGAGATTGCTGAAATATATCCTTGCTTTTACTGAAAGTTTGCAAAAATTTAAAGATATTTGTGGGCATTAGGATGCAGGGAAATGGTTTGCCTTGAGTCATTTAGGACAGATCACCCATGGTACGAGGTTATTTTATCATACACGTCTCTGCTCATCTACAGTTGCCATTGCCTAAGTCAGCTGGCAGAGGACCTTTATAATTGAAGCCTGTTCCTTTGAGACTAAACTCTTTAACACTGATTTTTTTGAGTCATGTATCTTAAAGGAAATATGAAATTTACCTTCTGCACTACACTTGTTCCTGTGCCAGCTTTCTTCTCTTTTCTATTAAAGATTTCTGCCCCACTTTATCACGCTTCCAATAACATTTCATTCCTAGACTTCAGAGACCAGGCTGGTTCAGGAGAGTGCCTTGCATGGTTTGTATTTGCACACAATAGATTTGCTTATGTCACACCGAACATCATTATGCCCATCTTTCTTAGCTGCTTCTCTGCTGGTTCTGCAGGGTCATCCCCAACATCATCTCAGAATGCCACGCTGCCTTCATCGAGTGCCTGGCCGCTTAGTGCCTCCGGCTACAGTAGCTCTTTCAGCAGCATTGCATCTGCACCTAGCATTGCAGGTACGGCCTTTCTGCTTCCACAGCTTCTCGCATTCCCAGGAAAAGGCCCTAGAGAGCGCTCTCCCTGTGCTCACAGGAGTGCTCCCCCAGGCAGAAGTGTGTTTGTAGCCCTGTGCTAGGTGGCAGCTCTCCTGTCAGCTCTGCAGTGGGGAGTGGTGGATGGTGTGCCTGGAACTGCGCTGAGGAAAAATGGATTTATTCCACTTGGTGCCACTCAATACTGGCATCGAGATTTTTGGGGAGGAACACTGTCCAGAGCCTCAGCAGGAACAGACCCTGCCAGGAAGAGCTGATGTGAAATTTGTGTTAATGAACTCACTGTTAAAAGTGAAACATCTTCAGTTCAGGAAAAGCTCTAGTAGTACCTCCAGGAGGTACTTTTTGCATGGCTCTGGGGTTGGGTTTGGGGCTCTTCAGTGTTTTTAATGGTCAAGCCACAGCCTGATGCTCCCCTATATCGCTGAGCTTGTAGGTGGGCTAAATAATTACCCCATTCTCTTTAATGAGCTCTAAATTCTGGAGCTTGTCTTTGTTAAACATGGAAACTTGGCTTGTCAGCTAGCTACCTAAATATCTAGTTTGTCGCATTATAAAAATGTGTTGGGCTGTACAGATGAATTAGATAAGAAAATGCTGATCCATTGAAAACCTTGCACTTCTCTGAAGGTGCAGCCTCCAGGTCATGCTGCAGAATGCAAAACAAAAAAGAGTTGATTGGGATGTTTTCCTCCAGTGAAAGGAAAAGAAAGGAGTGGCTTGCTTTTCTTTATATGCCATGCATTTCCGCTTTATTTGCTGCCTTCCTTTGTGTTTGTTTTTGCAGTGTCATCTAATGTGTGTGTTAACCCCACGAGAAGTAGTGACATAGCAACATCTGACCTGTGGTACTGTGCATGTATTGGGTGCCCCACCACAGGCTGGGCTGCTCTGAGCTCTCAAACTCAGACTTGCTCCCTCTCCTCCCACCATTCTACGCTCATTAATGTCCTCATTGTCATTGTCAAATTATTTCTGTTGCTGCAATTTGCCAGAAGATGGGCGAGTGGTTGCCCTTTCACTTAAATTGTTATGATTCAATATGAAATAATCGAGTTAAACGATTTAGATTAATGGAGGCAGTTTGGGGAGTGTGTGTGTATGTAACTGAGTCTGTGATTTTGCAACTGGTAAATCTGGCTTTAGGATTTACAAAATTACTCAGTGGCTGCCTGATGCCTTAAAGCACTGATCCAGTGTAAACTTAAATCTACCAGTCCTAGTTTTATAAAAATTCCCAAGATTTTTGCAACTTGGACTTTGTCAGACCAAGTACTTTCTTATTCTCTGCAATCAGCATTAAAGCACTAAGGCAGCACAATCACAGCATCATTTGCTGTGGCAGAAGATGCAGAATTGTGGCCCTTTCAGTCCATTCCAGCCCAACATGTGCTGCCAGTGTTGGTAACAGCAGGACTGTGCTGTGACAAGGAAGTTGGGCTCTGATTGCACAGCACGTGTTGGTATGAGGAGGAGAGGCAGGGATGTGTAAATCTAAAGGTGAATAAAGATTTGTTTTGTTATCCATAATTTAAATCGATTTTGTCTGCCCCTCTGAATGCTATACTGTGTTTGCCTTTCTTGGGTTTGTGTTACTTTATGAAACTCTGATTTGGCAGCAACAGCAGTAAAAGTTTGAAAACTGATCAGGGGAAGAACAAGCAGCAGCAGAAAGTTATAAAGACTTACAGGTTGTGATGTGGTCTGATCTTGAGAAGAATTCGTTTTTCTCGAAGATACTTGGGAAAAGGAGTATAGGTTACCTCAAATATTCAGAAGTAAAGTTTTAGTTTGTCTTTGATCTTTAGAATTTTAATAATACATCAGAAGGAACATATGGATATACTGGATTCTTTATATTAAATAAAATTAGTTGTGTAAGAAAAAGTGTGAAAGTCCTGTTAAACCTTTGAGAGAGACAATCTTGGGCTGTTTCATTATAATTTTGGTGAAATGAGATTTCAAATATTTACATCCATTTTCTGGTCGTTTTTTCCACGTACCATGTCGTACAAGAAAAATAGATTTTAAAAAGAGAACTGTGTATGTAGCAGGTAGTGTGAGGTTCACTAAATACGAAAGTATTTGAAATTGTAAACACTAGTGTAAGTAGGTTCAAATAATACAGGATTTATAGCACTGGATGCTACAGAAAGTTGTTCTTTTCCTCCTGAGAAGCTGGAAGAATGTAGCCCATGATACCCATTAATGAACACACAAATGTGTTGTTTTTTTTATCGCAGGTAAACTGTCAGACATCAAGTCCACGTGGTCCTCTGGCCCGATCTCTCACACCCAAGCCTCTCTGTCCCATGAACTCTGGAAGGTACCCAGAAACACTACAGCTCCAACGAGACCTCCTCCAGGCTTAACCAACACCAAGCCATCCTCCACGTGGGGTGCAAGCCCCCTGGGCTGGACCAGCTCTTACTCCTCTGGTACTCACACTTCTCTCTCTGCCTGCTTTTTAGCATTGTTTGCTTTTATTTTGTATGTGAAGCTCCAGAAACCAGAGCTTTAGTGCAAGTACAGTGGCTCTGTTTGGGGAATGCTTCTCTTTACTTCAGTTTGGAGAAGTGGAAAATGAAGCATCTTTCAGATGGTTATATCAGGAATTGCCTGATTTATTTAACTCTCTTCTAGGATTCTTTTTCCCAGTTCCTTAATATCTAAAAATGTCTTTCAAACATGTATCCTGTTCTGTGGTGTGATCTAAGACTGCCCACGAGGCTGCAAGCCTATGGAATTTAATATAGAACACATGGATGTGAAGTATTTAGGACCTGATGGCATTGCAAGGCCCTCAAGGAATGCCCTAATTTTTTTCACGTAGCCCACTGTTTTGTTTTAATACAAAATGAGGAACCGTGGATCTGGCTACATATATATATCTTTATGTAGATATCTCTAGCTATATAAATGTAGATATAAATGCAGTTATTACACCTGTTTTATAAAACTGACTTCTATTAATCTGCTTGCACTAAGTTGAGAATTAAATGTTCTTCCCTCTTCCTGCCATTTATTTTGGATCTGTTTCTTTACCAAACCCCCACCTGGGGAGACAGATAAAGCTGCTGCCAGGATTCTCTCCGGAGCACCCACAGGATCCACTGTGATTCTCAAAAGTCATTCATAAATATCAACCTTGTACAGCTTCTTACTGTAAACCACCAAGCTGTAAAACAGCAGGCTGAGGTTGGAAGAGCAGGTTTTGTTGGTTATGCCCTTGTATCTTGAATCAGGACATTGTCAGTGCAGAAATACCTGTTTTGAATAAGTCATACTTACTAATCTGTCATCGCAAGAGAGCAGAGTGCTGCAGTGCTATAAAAATCTTTAACAGCAACCAGCAAGCTGAGCTTGGACATCAGAATTGTGTTTAAAATGTGTCTTCCAGATTAATTCTAATGCATCCTGAGGATCCAGTTTGTTGCAGTGCCATACCTGCATCTGTTAGTTTCCTAATAGTTACTGTGGGAGCATGAAAAATGCCACAGATCTTTGAAATGCAGCAAGAGCAGCCTTTCATTCAGCAGCCTTTCGTTCCAAGGGAGGCAGTAAATCAAGGTGTGAGGAAACTGCTGCAGGATTTGTTTGCAGCAGCGCTGAGGCTTGTTAGTGTGTTGTAATTCCAGATAAATTACCCTGTAAGATGCTCTCCAGAGGCCATGATCAAATGTTTTGTTGTGGAATTTGTGTTGCAGGTTCTGCATGGAGTACTGACAGCTCAGGGAGAACAAGCAGCTGGCTGGTTCTTCGGAACCTCACCCCCCAGGTAACTGGAAGAGAGAGGATAAGAACAACGGTTACCAGCCTTGGCCATTTAATTCATTTGAAAGAAAAATAATTATACATTTATTACAAGTATCTGTCTGCTTCAGGGAATTCGTTAAGTTTTCAAAGTGCTGTCAGATCAAATTTGAACTTCTAAGACTGTAGTGAGTCTTTCAGTGGGCACCATTTCTGTGTGTGTAAGTTTGGAGGTGGATGATGTTGTAAAGCAGGTACAGAGATGTAAAATCTGATTTTCCTATGGATTTTTTTGCTTCTTCTCATACATCTGTCAAATCCTCTACTTGCCCTTCACAGAGTCATTCCAAAGGAAGAACATAAGCCACAAAGCCTTGGATGCAGACATTCAGATTAATCTTGGGGAAAATTTAATTACATTTATGAACAGTGTGTTTTTCCTTTGACTTATTTCTGGATTTCTATGGAAATTCTAATGATAAATGTTAATTTGTATAACCTAATTTGGGAAAAACTGTGCACTGGACTGTAGGGAAGCCTTGAAAAGACAGGATACCTCCCTCAATGCAGAGAGAGATAAGTGTGTAATTAAGTACTTCTTTTTTCCTTTCACTTGTGCTTACTGGTGAGCTTTTAAACCCCTTGTTTAACAAGCACTTTGAAGGTAAGATCACAATGCCACAGGTAACCCCTCCTTCCCTTGCCTCCTCCCAGATCGATGGTTCCACACTGCGGACACTGTGTTTGCAACACGGCCCTCTCATCACATTCCACTTGAACCTGACCCAAGGGAATGCTGTGGTCCGATACAGTTCCAAGGAGGAAGCAGCCAAGGCCCAGAAGTCTCTGCACATGTGCGTTTCTGCTCTCTCTTTTTTTTGTTACAAAGCCAATTTTAGCTCAGAAACTCTTTTCTTGGGCATGACTGATCACTAGTTACTTCATTCTTGATTTTCACAGTTACCTAATGAGAGAGAGGAAACTTAACTGAGGGTAGATACTCATGTACTACCGAGTAAGAGGACATTACAAAATTCGTTCACCATTAATAATATCCTCAGTTAGAACTTGTCAGCTGTAAAGCCACAAAGAATTTGTAAGATGTGATAAGGATTCCAAAGAAAGCTCAGGGAGAGCACAGGACAAGGTTTTAGCTTTAGAGAGAAACAGAAAGGGCAGAACAATGATAAATAAGGAATATTTTCATGGTGATCACCTATTTTTAAAGGGTTTATGAGAGAAGTGTATGACAACAAAATGTGCTTTTTAGGAGTTTTAAAATCCATGGAATTATCAACATAAGAGCTGGAGAATTTGAATGATAAAATCAGTATTATTTGGGAAGATGAAGAATCCAGAGAGTGATCTTTCAGAAGAATATATGGGTGTTTAGAGTTGAAAAGCAATTTCCTTTATCAACAGGTTATAGCATGACCATAATGAAAGTACTGAGGTAGTGAGAACATCACTTGGCTGGTGAGCTTCTGTACTTATTCCTAAAGAGAATTGAGGCTCCAGGATGTGCCAGTTCGAGGAGGTGGTCTCCCCACGTGTGGATTTGGGTGTTTGTGTATGTAGAAAGGTGGAGAGAAAACAGGACAGAGAAGGCTTTGTCAGAGACAGGGATTGCTCAGAGTGAGTGGATGTGGTGGAAATCTTCACCTTGATTTCAGCTTGGGGGAAGATGGATCCCTATCACAGGATTGCTTGGCTTGGGAGGGACCCTAAAGCTCATCCAGTCCCACCCCTGCCGTGGGCAGGGACACCTTCCCCTGTCCCAGGCTGCTCCAAGCCCCAGTGTCCAACCTGGCCTTGGACACCTCCAGGGATGGGGCAGCCACAGCTTCTCTGGGCCACTCTGTGCCAGGGCCTCCCCACTCTCACAGCGGAGAGTATTTTCCCAATATCGCATCTAACCCTGCTCTCTGTCAGTTTGAAGCCATTCCCCCTTGTCCTGCACTCCAGACCCTTGTCCAGAGTCTCTCTCCGTGTTCCCTGTAGGCTCCTTCAGGCACTGGAAGGCTGCAGTTAGGTCAGGCTGAACAATCACAACTTCCCCAGCCTTTCCTGACAGGATATCCACCGTGGCTATTCCCAAAAGCTCCCTTTGCACCCCATGCCTCACGTCTTCCCCTTCTGCTCGTGCCCTCAGGTGTGTCCTGGGAAACACTACCATCCTGGCGGAGTTTGCTGGTGAGGAAGAAGTGAACCGTTTCCTGGCGCAGGGGCAGGCGCTGCCGCCCACCTCCAGCTGGCAGTCCAACACTGGATCCACCCCGAGCCGCCTGGGCTCCTCGGGCAGCTCCCACGGGCTGGTGCGCCCAGACGCCGGCCACTGGAACCCCCCGTGCCTGGGGGGCAAGGGCAGCAGCGACCTGCTCTGGGGGGGGGTGCCCCAGTACTCCAGCAGCCTCTGGGGCCCCCCCAGCGCCGACGACGGCAGAGTCATCGGGAGCCCCACTCCCCTCAACACCCTCCTGCCGGGGGATCTGCTCAGCGGCGAGTCCATCTAGGAGACGGGAGAAACAAAATGGAAATAACAATCATCAGCACTAAAGGAAAACAAAAAATATTAAAAAAAAAAAAAGAAAAAAAATGGTAACCCTTTCCAGTCCCGGGCTTGATGAAGAATCCAGCTTTAACCCATGAGACTGGCAGCCCTCCTTAGTACCTCTGTCCAATATCGAATCCGAAACTGCAGAAGTCCTTGTGAACTGTTCCTGAAACAGTATGGGCTCCTTTGGTCAGTGTCACATGCTAATGACAGGTTTTATTTTTTTCATGGCTTTTTTTGTTTTATGTCGTCTTTTTATGTTCGTATGGTGATTTTTCAAAACCAAGTATAAAAGCTGCTTAGAATAGGTCTATCATGAAGGGCACTTTTCAGAATTTGGGCTGGAAAGGGTTATTTTATCAACTGGGGGGGGTGGGAAGGGGAAATGAAAGCCTATTTAAATGAGCCTGTGACTATTATGCACATTACAGAGGCGGACCCAATAATCAGAAAGGGTGAAGTGTGATATTTACCATTGGTACAGAAAAGTGACGAATCCAAGTGGCAACTCTGGACTGTACAGGTTGAGGGGGGGAGGGAGGGCAGGGTTGGGGTATCTCTGTGTCCACTACTCCCATGGNAAGTTCAGACTCTATGTTTTCGTTGGGACAGATGTGAGTGTGTGCGCGCCTGTGTGCCTGTGTGTGTGTGTGTGCCCACGTGTGGTTTAACTCAACGTGTGAAGTTTTTTCCTTTGGTTCAGTATATGCTTTTTATTTGCTCATTGGTCAAATGTTTAATTGTTATTAGCTTCTAACTTTGCACTGAGTGTCCGCAGCCCTTCTTGTAGCTAATCCTGTAATGGTCAAAACACACAAAAAAAAGAAAAAAAAGGAAAAAAAAGGAAAAAAAAAAAGGAAAGAAACTGATAGAAGGGGCCGGCGACAATTCACGTGTAAAAGTTTACTCAAGGACTCTTATTGCATTTTAAAAATTACAGTGTGTATCTCTGGAGAATAATATGTATATCTACCTTTAGCGGCTTTTTATTGTGGACTAATGCAAGAAAATTATTACCGGAGTATTGCACCATTTTTCCATTCGGAATATAAAGTTTAAAAAAAAAAAATACTCTTGTTGAACTGTGGCCATAGATAATTGTAAAGAGTTGATAGTTCCCTTGCAAGCAGGAACAGAAACAAGCNTATCAACATGCAAATACTTGAATCCAGCAGGCCAATAACAAAATGTGAACACTTTCTAAGTTGAATTATTACACTTCCAGGTCAGCATCAGTATACAAAAAACAGGCTCGAAGAATTTTTTTTTTTAAAGTTCAGACTCTATGTNACTGATAGAAGGGGCCGGCGACAATTCACGTGTAAATGTTTACTCAAGGACTCTTATTGCATTTTAAAAATTACAGTGTGTATCTCTGGAGAATAATATGTATATCTACCTTTAGCGGCTTTTTATTGTGGACTAATGCAAGAAAATTATTACCGGAGTATTGCACCATTTTTCCATTCGGAATATAAAGTTTAAAAAAAAAAAATACTCTTGTTGAACTGTGGCCATAGATAATTGTAAAGAGTTGATAGTTCCCTTGCAAGCAGGAACAGAAACAAGCACTTGGACATAAGTTTTGACTGCTTTTGGAGGAGCCAGGAGTTTTGGCTCCCACCTGTTTACAGACCTTTTTTTCTCCTTCAAACTTTAAAATAAAAAAAGGAATTTAAAAAAAAAAAAAAAAAAAAAAAGGAAAAAAAAAAAAAAAAAAANAAAAAAAAAAAAAAGAGGAAAAAAAAAAGAAAAAAAAAGACTTCCATCGTAAAGAAAACTATTTTCAGAATGAAGATATGCTACTTCAGAGCTCTGGGATTGAACAGTGTTGTTGTATTATCCTTTTCTTTGGCCATTGCTGTGTACTATTTTTGTTGTTGTTTTCCTCCTCTTCGTCAAAGTGGCGAAAACTTTGTGATCACTATCTTGCACATGGTGGAAGATGTCTCAGGAAAGCCGGGTTTCCCGAGGAGCAACTCCACACCATTTCATGTATTTTTAAAACCCAACTCCTAGCACTGAAGATATTATTAAAAAACAAAATTAAAAAAAAAAAAAAAAAAAAGACAGTAAGAAAGAAGAAAATACCTAATCTAATGTGTAGCAGTTACATATTTACCAAATAATGGACTCAAAAGAAATAGATGTTTGAAGAGTGCTTTATATATTAAAAAATCGCTTTATGTTTAAAAAAAGATCAATGTTTTTGATTGTTTTGAAAGGAAGAAAGACAATGGAATAACATACACTTCAAGTATGTTTTAAAAATTATATGAACATTGTGCTCCCTGCCTGCTTGGATCAGGAAACTTGTGCATTACATTTTTTTTTTTTTTTTTGGAAGATTAGCTTTTTAATGGTTTTATCAGATTTAAAGGGTCCTGCAAGATTGCAAATTAACAAAAGCTGGTTTTATAGAGGATCATGAACTATGCACAAACTGGGTTCAAGACTTGTTTTTTGTTTGTTTTCTTTCTCAAGTTCTAGTAGTGTATTTAGCTGAATAACCTTTCCTCAGAGTAATTGCATCTCATTGCCATTACACGCCTCCTACATATATATTTTATATATATATACACACACACACTTATATAAAATATGTATGTGTGTATGTGCGTGTTTACATACAATTTTCCATGCTGAAGTTTAGCATTGAGTTGTAGAAAAACTCCTGATATTTTC
>VZRN01001158.1:1273723-1343274 GCA_013397935.1 Dasyornis broadbenti
TTTTTGCCTTTCCTTTTGAATTAAAGATGTCTGTAACTCTGAGATTAAAAAGAAAACCAACAATTGTGGCTTTTAATGTTTATTCTCCTCATAGAATGTGATTGTTAAAAGAACATGCACCGAAAGTTGCTTTCAAGAGTACGAAGATTCTTTGAAACTTAATAAATTGCAGTTTTTTCTTGGCTGTTGAAATAATGTGTATTTTTCTTTTGTGCAGGGGATACTAAATATATATCTGTTGTTAAATCTGTGAAGGTATTTCATGGAAGAAGTTTAACCATGAATGAGAATGCCGTGTACAGCCAGGCAAACTCCTCCTGTGAGTGTGGTCACCCCTCTGCTCTCTGCTGGTGACAGTCATCAGCTTTTCCATGAACGCTTTGCACGTCGCATCCAGGAGCAGCAGTACCCATTTTTATGTTAAAATTCTGTTTTTCTCATTTATCCATGTCTTTAGTAACACAGTAGATGAGTTTGTGAGCCCCTGGGGCGAGCCTGGGGGCTCCTCTGGTTCCACCCCAATTTCTGGGCCTGGATGCCTCTAAAATTCCAGTTCCACTGATATTTTGGAGGTGAGCAAATAGCCCCTAGAAAGAGTAGAAAGCAAAATATTTTCACGTTTGGCCTTGCAGAGTTGGAGTTTAGGAAGATGTTCACCACTCGGAGGTTCTTTCACCCCAAATTTGCCGACCTGAGGCAGCAGAGGTGCAGGGCCGAGGGTTCACGGGGAGATCCCCGCCTTGCTCCATCTCCCTGTCTGAAGATGACCGGGGGTTCTCCTCCTGCCTCCTCCAGACCAGTCCCTGAGCCCTCGCTGGCACTGGGGCCACTGGTGGTGGGTGTGATGCTCAGCAGGGCTGGCCCCGGCTCTCGGGGGGCTGGGTTTGTGCAGTCGAGCTCATTCCCCCAGTCTGCCTGGGAAGGAAAAGCTGGCATGGACTGCTGGATTAATGAGAAGGTGGTTCCGAGTCCAGACCAGCCACCCATGCTGTCACTGCCATTGCCCGTGAGCCACAATTCCAGAAGAAAGACCCCGTGGGGCAGCGGGGGATCTGAGTTTTGCTGGCAGATACGATACAGTTTATAATATTGAAATCCAGCTTTGGGGGTAACTTCTGTTACAGAAACAGCAAAAACTCCCAGCCTGAAGCCTGTTCTGCCAGTTTTACTGATCTAGTCCCAAAGTCACACAGCTGTTTTTTACTGGAAGCTGCTTCCCCTCCCACCTCCAATTTTTTTTTTCTCTTCCAGGTGTCTGTAATGAAACTTTAAAGACAGTTGCCTTCTCTTTTCCTTTTCGGGTTCTTTGGTTGGTATTTTGTTGGGCATTTTGTCCTTGGCAAGGAGGGACACCAAGTTTTGGTGTCTGGACTTTGTTGCCAAGACATCGAGGTCCCTCATGGAATCAGATGTTTTATTCTTTCATGAGGCTGGCAGCGATGACTTTTTGTAAATCAGGATGCACTTTTAAAATTCAGAACCCCTCTCCCCCCCGATATATTAAAGGAAATGTCAGCTTTTGGCCAAAATCGATCTTTTAGTGTTTGTGGAGTTCTTTATTTTCAGTGTCATTCTTCTGCTTTCATGCTATCCAGTATTTCTTAAATTGTAAAGAAAGCTCCTGATGATCAGGATTCACCCTCTGGCTGCAGAATCTTTACAAGAGAACATCTTTAACACTTCGTGTTTTCCTGTACGTTGCATTTGCTGTACCCTTCATGGCACCTTCACTGCATGGCTCTTTGTCTTTAGGCCAAGAAAATTTCTCTTTCTTAAGTGGTCTGAAACTGTTGAATTTCTTTAGTTCTTTGTCTAGTTTGTGGGTGGCACTGGCAGAGCAGATGTTTTGCTATTCTGCTCCAAGAAATATATTATTGTTCTTGCTAATTCAATATATGACTGTGTATGTGAAGGAGCTTTTTAATTAAAAACAAACAAAAAAAAATTTGTATATGGCTATCTGTATATGTTAAGACTTACTGGAGTTGGAAGAGTCTGGAAATGGAATTGGAAAAACCCTTTGGAATTTGGGTTGTGGGCAACTACAGTGTGGAGCTCAGCGGATCCGAGGAGAGCTGAGCATCCATCCCCTGCTGTCGGACCCCAACCGCTGTTGCCGGGTCCCGCAGGCTGCGCTGCTCCGAATGTACAACCCGCGGAGCCGCTCAGGGCAGGGCCCTCCTGCAAACCGGGATCTGCAGCTCAAGAACCTCTCGGTGCCACCCGCACGGGTGCCTGGCGTGCCCTGCCCGCCCTCCCGCAGCGCCCCGGGGCGATCGCGGCTCCGGCGGGGCTGGAAGTGCCCGCGGCTCCCAGCGGGACCGGCGGCGGCTCCTGCGGTCCCGGACTGTCTCAGCCCGGTCCTTGTGTGGCCTCGGAGGCAGCAACGCACCCGTGGAACCTTAACTGCGGGAGCAGCGGCCGTGCTGCCCCTCATCCCCTCCTCCCGCCAGGAGCACACCCTGCGTGCCCTTGGAGCTCGGGAGAGCCCCTCCAGCACTCACCCACCCATCGCAGCTTTCCTGAGGGAGGACGGACTCGCCCATGTTCTAGTGGGCTCCAGGTGCGTCCCCCGCGGATGCGCCCGATCGCTCAGGTTACCCTCGCCAGGCTCCATCCTGCAGCACCGTCCGGCCCTGCGCAGCCAGTCCAGCGACCAGCAGTGACCACTGTAGCTCCACGGCCCCCTGCTCTCTGAGGAGGATGTTTCTCTGACGTGGAGATGACCCTTTGTGTCCTATGCGTGCCCCCCGTGTTTGTTTTTCACTGTCCGATGTGTTGCAAACAAGATGCTTGTAAATTTTACTCTGATGAAAACGTGGTCCCGGTGCAGTCATGATTTCAGGGTTATTAAAATGTTATAAAAAACAAGAAGCTGGCAGATTGCTTTGCTTTCAATAAATGTGGTTATTGGTAAAGGGGGTTTGCCTTGATTTACCTGTGGAGCTGCAGACTGCTGGGGAGAGGTGTGTGCGTCCTCCATCTGTCTGTCCCTAGTTAATACTTTGATTGTAAATGTTCATTTTGTTCAAGGGATGGTCTTGATAATATTCACAACCTCTGTAATTTTTCTGTTGTTCCATTTCCTGGATCCTTTGCCCACATCTTCATTTACTTGAATTTATTCTTAATTTATACTGAAAACATATTCAAGCAGGCTGCAGACTTGTGTGACTGATGGTGTTGGAAAGGAGCAGATTCTCTTTCCATGTTTGCAGTAGGCCTCCTTCTTTTGGTTGCAATATTCAGTGTTTACAATTATGTTTTACTCACAGAAGTACCTCACAAAAGACAGAAAAAGTGGGTCCCACTTGAAATTGGATAAAATAATGAAAACTCACAATTTTTTTCATTATTTTATCCAATTTCAAGCGGAGACCCACTTTTTCTGCCTTTTCCTGTCACTTGTCTTTGTCCTTCCCATCCCTTCCCTCCCTACAGATGACAGGGAACTTCTGATAAAGGCAGAGGAGGTGATTATTCCGCAGGTAAAGAATGGCAGCTTCTGCCTCTGTGAAGTCTGTAAATTGCCTAATTAGAACTGTAATCCCGGTGGGAGATTGAGCAGAAGCGTAAAATATCTGAAAGACATAGGAGGGGACAGACCTCAGTCCCCACAGCTGAGCAGCCCTCGCCTCTCTGCTGGGATAATCACAAATCCAGAAGGAAAAGCTGGTGGGAAGGTTGCAAATAACTGATTACCCTGTGATGCCTTTACTGCTGAGTATTTTCCAATACAACTGCCAGGATGGAGTTTTCCAGCACTCTTCCCAGCGTGTCTGAGTCTGCTGCAGCATCCAAGGCGGGATGCAGCTGCTGTGGGGGGAGTGGAGAGCCCAGGGTTAAGGCTGGAAGGAAGAGCACGGGGATCTGTCTGATTTATAGGGAAATCTCATTTCTGAAAGAGCTAAAAAAGGCTCAAAAAAAAAAAAAAGACCAACAACAAAACCTACAACAAACCCAAAAATTTGTTTCCCTGTTGGCTCAGTGATGCATTTCTCTATAGCATCACTACGTAAACATGAGTAAACAACTCACTGTGTTGGACTTAATATCCTTTGTTTCTTGTTCGTCAGCTTTTGCTGCCTCTTGGTTTGTACATTACGAGTTCCACAATGACTTGGCTGGGAGCACACCTGGGAGTAGTTTCAAAATCATTTCCTGAAGGTGCTTCAACACCTTTCTTGGAAAAAATCCCTTTCCTTGGGGCTTTTCTGAAAGACAAGATGTGAAGTTGGGCACTTGGGACAGCAACGGAGCCCAGTGGCTCCAGCCCAGGTTGAGGCCTTGGACACCCCTCGGTGCTGCTTTGGAACACAGACATTTAGAGGCTCAAACTGGGGTTCATGCAGCATAAAGCTTGAAAATCTGTCTGCAACTATTTGTTTGTTATTTAGTGGCAGTTAAGCACAAAACACTAGACCCTCATAATATGCAATCTAAGACACGATGTAGGTAATTTTTGCTTCTGTCCTTAAATGGGGCGGGGCTGGGGAGAAGTAAAAGGGAAGCATCAGAAAATAGCAGGATGCAGTGAAAAGGTGAGAGGTTGTCAGTTAGTACAGACATCTCACAGTGGAGAAAGTGATCTTTATGCCCTTACACTCAAACACTGGTTTTTTGATCTGTTTTAGAGAATCCAGGTATTCCAGGACACTGGAGCTGCTGTGGGCACTATCTTTAAATGAGAAAGGGAAACTTTCTGAAGTGAGTCTAAAGGGAGTTGGTTGAAGTCTCCTTTTCTACTTGGACCTTCAACAAAGTTGGGAGGCCAAAAATCCCATTTTGCAAATGGGGTTATTCTTAGTGCTCTTGTCAATACAAGAGCTTTAAAGTGCAGCTTTCCCCTGGCATGACAAGAGCTGGTGCATTCTTAAAAGTGCTCTGCTGGTTTCATTGTCAGTGGGACCACAGAGGGATCGGTCATGTCCAGCTTCTATCCTGTGAGGGACCTGAGAGCAGAAATACCAAATCAGGGGATTTATCAAGCCTTTTATGCCTTTTCTTTTTCTTTTACGTATTTATCACAGAAATCTCTGAAAGTTCATGGTCTGCAGAACATGAAATGGTTGTCAGCACCTTGGTATCTCCCCAGGGCTGTGACACAAGGGACATCGGGGTTTCTACAGCACAGACAACACTGGATTCTGCTGCCCTGGGATTAAGGCCAGAGCTGGAACAGGGATGATCAGCTCTAGTGAAAAGCTGGCAAGTCACTCCTTAGAGTGGAGATTCCTGCGTTTTTGGAGGTGCTGCCTGGCTCCTTTGGCCTCAGGAGCCAGTCTGCCCTCCGAGGCTCAGGGGAGGCACTGCCCTTCCACAGCTTGAGGCACAGTTTTCTGTCAGGGGAGCAAACCCCACTTTTCGTCTCTTGTTTCTCCAGCAGCCCTGTTCCATGAAGGCACAACCATGAGCCTGCAGGATCAGAGCTGTCCTGAGGGCTGCCTGGATCCTCAGCTCTGGAAGGATGCAGGGCATGAACACAGGTGTTTACAGACCAGCTGGGGCTCCTTGCTGGGGCCTCTTGATTTTGAAAAGCGTTTGTATCAAGCAAAGCTCAGCACGCTGAGCTTTGAGCTGTCAATTAAAAGGCAAAGGACTGTAAATCCTCTTTGCAAACGCTTTGAGCCCTGCAGCGGGTGGTTCCCATAGCTCCTGCAATCTGTTCTGTACAGGGAAGAAATCTGCTGTGGCCCTGTGCCTGCTGCAGCGTGGGCTGGTGGTCACGGGGGTCAGTGGTCACAGGGGCTGCTGGTCACAGGGCTCGGTGTTCACAGAGGTTGGTGGTCAGAGGCTGGTAGCCGCAGATTTGGTGGTCACAGGGCCTGGCAGTCACAGGGGTCAGTCAGAGGGGTCAGTGGTCACAGGGGTCAGAGTTCATAGGGATTGGTGGTCAGAGAGATCAGTGGTCCCAGGACTTGGTGATCGCAGGGGCCGCTGGTCAGTGGGGCCAGTGGCCAGAGGGGTCAGTGGTCCAGGGATTGGTGTCGCAGGGGTCGGTGGTCGCAGGGGTCGGTGGTCCAGGGATTGGTGTCGCAGGGGTCACCGAGTCCCCGCGCGCAGCCCCGCCCCTGTCTCCGGCTGCAATTCCCGGTGTCCCCACACGGTGGTGCCAGGGAGCCGCTCCGAGCCCTGCCCGGGTCGGGGGCGGTCCTGGATAAAATTCTTTGCTTTTACGCGATTCCAGATGGATTTTGAGTGCCGGGCTGGTGTCAGAGCAGTTCTGTGTGCTGGAGACTGCTCTGCCGGAGCGGTGCAGAGCGGGGGGTGTTGGGGCCGCGCTGCGCGGAGCTGGTTCCATGGCAAGCAGAGGGTGAGCTCTAGGGGAGTGGGGCAAGCCGGGACTATGGCCTGTGCATGGACTCAGTGATGGAATCATCAAGGTTGGAATAGACCTCCAAGGTCATGGAGTCCAACTGTCAGCCAGGCACTGCCAAGCCCACCACTAACCCATGTCCCCAAGTGCCAACATCCACGCATCTTTTAAATTCCTCCAGCGATGGTGACTCCACCACTGCCCAGGGTGGCCTGTGCCAGGGCTGGACAAACCCTTTGGAGAAGAAATTTTCGCCAATATCCCGTCTAAACCTCCCCTGGAGCAACTTGAGGCTGTTCCCTCTCATCCTGTCACTTGTTACCCGGGAGAAGACACCGACTCCCCCCCGGCTTCAGCCTCTTTTCAGGCATTTCTCAGCCTGAAGCCGGGCAGGTGCTGCATGTCCAGGGTGCAGCCCTGAGGATGCTCCCGCTGCCCTCCCCAGCGCGGAGAACTCGGCGACCTTCCAGGTCTTTTCCAGCCTAAACAGTTCCACGATTCTCTGAATCCCAGCCTGCCGGGAGAGCCCTAATGGGGCTCATGTGATGAGCTTTGCCCTCTCCAGAGCACTCAGCGTTTCCCCGGTGCCGCGCCTCGCTCGGCCAAAGCTCCCAAAGACAAATATCCTTAATTACCCCCTCAACGAGTAAGTGCCGCTTTCGGGTTTAAAATGTTTTGCTCTCCCGTTGGGTGTCCTTGGCGTGGGTGTTCGTGCGGCGGTCGCACATCAATCAGGGGCTGAGCAAAGTGCGGCAGCCAGCGCCAATTAGGGACAGCCCGGGCGGCAGCTGCTCGCTGCCCGCGGCCGGCGCTGGTGCGGCTGCAGCCCGAGTCCCCCTGATGGTTTGTGCACACAAATTAAGCGCGAGCATCTCGCGGCGGTTTGATGGGCCGTGCTACATGATGTGGAACAGAACAGGAGGGATCACACGCAGCTCTTCTCCGGGGATGACACGGCTGAGCTTGGGGACAGGGCTGGAGGCGAGGCTGGAGTGAAGTGGTCCAGCTGGGGGAAGGGGGAGAAGAGTTACAGTGGGAAGATGTTCCAGATCTTTCTGGTGTTTTGAGGATGGGAAGAGCAGCCCTCGGTTCTGCGAGAGCGCTGCGATGTTTTTTGTAGAGAAAGCAGCACCAGAGAGCTCAGCATCAGCCAGGGCAGCACGGGGGAGGCGGGTGTGTCCTGGCACAGCCCTCACCGTTCCGGAGGGGCTGGGATTTCCAGAGCAGGGACAGCAACACACACGGTCACCCTGCAGAGGCACGGCCTTTGTCCCACTGGGCCTTTGTCCCCTTGCAGAACATCTCCCATCCCAAGCACCAGGCCCCTCTACACACGGACATGGCAGCAGCCCACCCACGGAGAAGCAGCTCCAGCTCAAAGCACAGCTGAGCACCGGGAGCAGCCGGCAATGGAACCCTCCAGCCCCAGAGATGGGAGCAGGGGAGCAGCACTGCTGTGCTCGGGCTGCCATGCAGGGCCAGCTGGGTGCAGCCTGTGCGTGGCTCCCTGGAGACAGATTTTCCCTGGATTCTGTGCCCCTGGATATTGCAGTAGCCTCCAGCCCCCGTGACTGCCCTGGGCCACAACCATGGAATCCTCTCCTCTACAGGCTGGATCTCCTGCATGCTGGAGGCTTTGAGCAGCTGCTCTGGAGGCCAGAGCTCCTCCGTCAGCTGCTCCCCTGACCCACAGGAGCTGTAAATGCCCAGGGGCACAGATAACTCCTCTGGACAACCAAGTGCTTCAGGGCAGGCCTGAGCCAGGGGGAGCCTGGGTGGATGTTTGAATGGATCCTGCTCGCCCCAGGCTTTCCCCTGAAGCCCCAGCTGTCCTCTTCTCCTGGTAGGGCAAGCAGAAGGGTAAATACTGCTCCTCTCCTAGGTGTGTGTGTGATGCTTGCAGGGACAGCTCCAGCCCCTCCACCCCTGGAGTGGGCTGCAGCTGCCCTGGGTTCTGAACCTGTGATCTGTACCTGGGAAGGAAAAGCCATTTCACCTGCTGCCATTTGTTGAAAGAAAGGGAGCTGCAGGTGTTCAGCCCTTCAGCACATCCCGCTGCACAGACACACACAGGCCCCAGCTGCCTCCAGACCCCAGTGGGGCTTTACCCTCCCTGATCTACAGCTTTCTGCTAACGCTGAGGCTGAGCTCAGGTCACACACAGACCCGTCAGGCCAGGAGACATCAGACCTGCCTATTTTTAACCCCACTCAGCAAGGTCTTGCCCTGCTCTGGCCAACAGAAGCAGTGCTGGAGCCCCAGCACAGCAAAGGGCACAGGCAGAGATGGGACAGGGCTTACACTTGCTGTGCCTGGCAGAGATCCTCTGGGACAGGCACCAGGCACTGCTGTGGGTGCATTATGACATTAGAGCTGCTCTACAGCCCTCCTGCAGCCCAGCACGGCGCCTTCCAGGCCGGCAGGGCTGCGCCTCCTGCCTGCCCTGCCTCGCCTGCGTCTTGCACAGAGCCTTGGGGATGGAGCATCCCAAGGCTCTTGTCCTGCCCGAGCCCCTGCACGGCAAACACTTGTCACCCTCAGCCCCACATCACGGCCCTGCGCGGCCAGAGCTGGCTGACCCCAAGGTCCAAGTGAGGTGACCACAACGCCCGCTGAGCCACCCCTGCCACAGCATTTCATGGGAGTGATGCAACCCCTCCAAATCCACACTGCCCAGAGAGGAGCTGTGATCTGTACCTGGGAAGGAAAAGCCATTTCACCTTGCAAAAGCTGCACCCCACCCCTGCACCATCCCTGCACCATCCCTGCCCTTCATCCCTACACCACCCCTGTCCACTGCCCCGAGCCCCTGCCCTGCCTGGCCAAGGGAGGTGGGGCTGGGGGCGGCCCCGGGAGGGTCCCGCCGCTGGCAGCACCGGGAGCCGGCGGTGGGGTGGGGGGGCTGTACAAGGCTTGAAGGCATTGGGCAAGGGGCAATTGGTGCTGGAGGGCTCCTCCAATGGCTCCGCCCTTTGCTGGAGGTGGGCCCGTGGAGAGGGTTCAGTACCTGTGGCTGAAGATGCTGCAAGTCCTGCACCTCCTGCATCTCCCTCTGCAGCTCCTGCGCCTTCATCTGCAGCTCCTGCAGCTCCATCACCTCCTCCTGCAGCTCCAACATCTCCACCGTCTCCCTCTGCAGCTCCTGCACCTCCAGCCTGTCAGTCTCTGCATCTGTTGCAGGTGCAGCATCTCAGGCCACGTCTCATCTACAGAGCAGTGGCTGCTGTACCCCGCAGGTCTCAGGCTGGGGCTGGCTGGGAGTTGGGGGCCTGGAGCCGGCGGGGGTTCCTGCTCTGCCCAGGGAAGGCAGAGATGGGGCACAGGGGAGCCTCTCCCCATGGGAGCTCGTGGGGCTCTGCCAGCCTGAGCCTGGGGACCCCCCAAGAGGAGCTGTTTGCAGTCCGTATCGTGGTTCTCACAGGAGGGGGCTGCCAGCCAGCCTTGCTCATCGCAGCTTCCTCTTTTTACCCTGCAGAGAGGTTTCCTTCTGCTTTTAGCACAGTGCTGTGAACCAAAGGGCCTGGTGCTCCTGATTCTGCATCACCCAAAGCAAGCAAAAACCCACCCTGGAAGCCGTGGGAGCCCTGCAGGGCCGGTGCAGTGAGAGGTGGGGTCATGGCTGGGGCACCCTTGGCCAGGGCTGAGTGTGACAGGGCTGGCAGGGACAGCCATGGCAGGTGTCTCCTGGTGGGCACATCCCTGTGGCTGCACCCATCACACCCAGCCCACATTGGGTCCTCTGCCCAGAGTGAGCTGCTCCTATTCCATTCCCTGCACTCAGGAGCCCCTTTTCCCCTGGAAGGGGCTCCATCCTCAGCGGCTCTGTGTGTCCCCGAGGTGCTGGGTACCTTGGCACAGCGTCGTGGTGGCAGCACGAGGTACATGGCTGTGGGACAGAGCTGATGGCAACCTGAGCCACCACAGCAGGTCCTGGTGGCGCCTGCCTGTCCCCCTCCACCTGTGCCCCCCACTGCCTGTCCCCTGCATCATCCCACACCACATTCCAGGCGGAGGATTTTGCCTGCCCAGGGGTCACTGTCATTGCAGCAGTGCCCACGGCAGAGGTGGCAGCAGGGTGCCCCAGCAAGTGACACCCACAGCACGGCTGGGCTCTTCCTGCTGGCACCTTCTCCTCTGGGAAGGGGTTGGGATCACCAGGTGCCTCCCAACTGAGCAGGGACACACCATCCTGTAGGGCTGGGCTTCTGAAAGCTGCAGACCCCAAACTGCCCATCTCCCTTGGGTCTGGATCTGGGGGGGGTGGTGACTCTTTAATCCACCGAGCTTTAATATCTCTATTTGTGGCGTGTGTGTGCAACTGCTGAGCAGGTTAAGTGCTCATTACAGCCACGATGGGCTGTGTGAGGGGAGAGCAAATCAGTGCAGGGCACAGCAAACATGGCCCTTCTGTGCCTCCCCCCACGCCGTTTATTATCGCCTTTTAACATGTTTGTGTTTTTATTTCAGTGGATCAGCTGTCTTTTAATGGCTGGTTGTTATTTTCTGTACTCAGAGGTGAGAAGGTGTTTTATTGTTAGTCTCTCCCGCTTGACAAGAACTTCATTGTGGTTAAATTATTAGAAAAATCATAGCTCTGGATGTCCTGACACTGCCAGGGGAGGCTGGAGAGCTGAGGAGGCTCCTCAGTGCCAGGACACTCCACATAAGGCTGAAGCACGGAGGAAGAAAAGCACAATGCAGTGATAAGAGCATAAAACACTGATATCGGGCACTGCAGCACCTGAAATACAGGAGAAAGAAATCGAGACATTTTCCAGCTCCACTTGCGACAAATTTTTTATTGGGAATGCTTAAAAAAACCAAACAAAAAGAGAATAGAGAAAACCAAACTGATGCACAGACCAGCCTATCACATGCTCTACGCCAGGTACACACTCAGGACTGCTCAGACACTGGATGTGCCGTGGATGCCGGAGCTGCACCAGGAGGTTGGAGGTGCTCGGGACAAGATGACACCGGACTTAAAGGTGCCCCAGGAGAGTGGCACCAGCAGGGCTGATGCAGCTGCAGGTGCCCACATCTGCCAGAGCCCCATTTGTCCCCTCTACCCGTGCCTGCAGGTCTCACACAGCGCCCTGGCTGACCCACAGCCCTTCCCCAGGTAAGCCTCCTGCTTTTTTGGGAATTCCCCCTCCCCACACCCTTCCAGTGACCAGCAACCTTCCCAGCTCCCTCCTCATCATCACCTCCACCCCTCTCTGCTCCTGTGGGCTCAGTGGGGAAGAGGAGGGAAGGGGTGGGATACAGCAGGGGTAGTTTTGGCCTAGGCAGCCTCTCCCCACCCAGCCCACCTGAGTTTGCAGCTGCTGCCGGTGCCTTCCCTCGGGCCTGGGTGGCCGGCTCAGCACACGGAGCAGCTGTTGGTCTTGTTCATGGGCGGCCGCAGCGCCTGCTCCTTGGGCAGCGTCTCCCTCCTCTTGCAGAGCGCGGGGCTGAGCCTGCTGGGCAGGTTCGCCTGCTGCAGCAGCTCCCTGAACACCTCCAGGACGTTCTCGTTGTCCTTGGCCGACGTCTCCAGGAAGCGGCTGTTCCAGTCCAGCTCCACCAGCGACAGCGCGTCCTCCACCGACACCTGCCGCTCGCTGCCGCTCTCCGCCTTGTTGCCGACCACCACGATGGGAGGGAACTTGTCCTCCTTCACCTCCAGGATCTCCTCCCGCAGGCTCTTGACGCTCTCGAAGGACTCGGCGTCATCCACGGCGTAAACCAGGGCGAAGGCGTCGCTGTTCTGGATGGAGAGCTTCCTCATGGCCGGGAAGGAGTAGCTGCCGCTGGTGTCCAGGATTTCCACCTTGACCGTGGCCCCGCACACCTCGTACTCCCTGCTGTGCAGCTCCTCGACTGTGCGCCGGTGCTTGGGCTCGAAGGTGTCCATCAGGAAGCGGCGGATCAGGGATGTCTTGCCCACGCCGGCAGCTCCCAGGAAGACCAACCGGACGTGGTTCTTCTCCTTCACCACCAGGGACATGGCTGGCACGGAGGGGACAGGATGCTCCGCCGCTGGTGCTCACCCCACAGGTGTCCCTGGGTGGCTGCAGCCCCGGTGTGTCTGTCTGACCGCCCTCCCTGCGCCGGCTCAGTGCAGCCAGGGAATGTTGGTGCCACCGCTCTGCAAACTTCTCCCGCCCGCTTTGCCGCGGACTCTACAATCCCCAAGTCCAGCTCATTTTTTTATCCTGGTTCCTCTCTGCCATGTGGCACCACGCTGTCCAATCTCCGTGGGCTTTGGGTGCTGGAGGAGGGAGGGCAGGGAGGGAGGAGAGCGAGGTGCTCCGGGCCAATCCGCACAGTTCAGTCCTGGAAAGCCACCACAGCCCTGGAGCGCGGCAGCGCTGCGCTGCTGCCGGCAGCTCGGGGAGCCGGCGGCACCGCGGCACCGCCAGCTGCCCACAGGGTAACGGGAGCTTCTTGGCGCGGGCTGGTGGGCAGCGGGGACACTCGGTGACAATCCCCACCCGTGGGGTGGCTCGTGGCCGGGGGCTGGACAGTGGCACCCGCAGCGTTTCCTGCGCGTCCCTGGCGCTGGGGACGTGTTTGCGGACAGGGTTGCTGTGAACGTGCCCAAGTCTTCAGTGAAGCGATGAAATATTTGGCTGGAGGGGGAAAATAAGCTCTCCTGTCTGTCATAACCTCCTCATTCAGCTGTCAGCTACCCGGTGATTTTTGTGAAATATTTAACCAGAGGGGGAAATAAAATCTCCCTGAAAACGATGCACGGTGCTCTCCAGGAGCAGATGCCAGGAGCTCTGGGTAGGAGCCGGCTGTGACCCAGGAGTGGGGTTACTCTAGAGGTGCAGGCTGCCCCATCCAGGTGTGTGTCCTCAGCGCTCACCTCGCATCCCATGCTGGAGCTGTCTCAGAAGCTGATTTATTGCAAAGTGCAAATACAAAGGGAACTTGCTCAGAAGTTCAAATAAGTTTCTATCCTAAATTTGTGGATGTGTGGGTTTTTTGAGCTTTAATGCTCTTGGATTTCTTTCCACAGCCAAGTACCAGTTCCAGCATTTAGTTCCGGATTAATTTCTTCTGTTGATTCCAAAACCCTTTTCACTAGAATTATTCCTGCCTCTTAATTTTCCAATTATTACATTTTAGCCATGTTAGGAGCTTTCCCAGCTAATCTTATTATCAGGAGAGACAAGAGATTGTATCTCCATGAGCAGAGTCCTGTCCCGGTCTCAGCCTGCCCTGGGAGAAAGGAAAGGTTGGGTCCCCAGCAGGACTGACAGTGGGATTGGTGTCCAGTGCCCCATGGCATCACTGGTGATGCACTTCACTCACCAGCATAAAGCTCTTTCTGGGAACGCTTCCTGAGCCATGAGGAGATCCCGAAGGCAATGCCAAGGACTGAGCTGTGGGAGCTGGAAGGAGCTGGGGAAGCAGAAGATGTGATGGCACAGCTGTAGGACCTTGACAGGCTCCAAATCAGGAGAAGGGTGGATGAGCAGAGGGTGAGAAGGAAGAGAAGGGTGAGATGGGGTTTTGGTGCCAGGTGTGACTTCCGCACCAGTGGAAATGAGGAACTGAAGAGAGTGAGGCAGCAGGGCAGGACAAGTCATCTCAGCCAGCCTTTGGAAGCTGTTTAAAGTCAAACCCTTGCTTTTTTAATAGAAAAGAATTTGGTTAATGCTTCTTTGTGTATGGTTTTCAAGAGAGATGAAAGGCATTTCCCACAGGCCCTCCCAGCTGCAATAGCAAAACTCCTCAGGCTCTCAGGATGTAGTGGGGGACTGTGATGCCCTTGCTGCTGCTCGTTTTCCCAGCATTTCATTCCAAAGGGCCTCAAGACATGGATCTGTTGAGTCTCACAACACCCAGAGTCCCTCTCACAGGAGCAGAAATGATGCCCAGGGTGAAGGAGGAGCCCATGACAGCAGGGGATGGGCGCCCCAGGCTCTGAGCACCCCATCCTGGCTGAACCATCTCCATTCTTGCTGGCACCCAGGCAAGGAGCCAGCATGGACATGCTGGCAAATGCCAAGCAGCAGTGCCATCCATGGAGGGTTTCCAAAGCTGTGCTCAGGAAGGGGAGCCTGGTGCTGTGGGAGCCAGGACTGAGTCACACTATGCCCCCTGTCCTTGAGTCATTTCTGCAGAGCTGGAGCTGTCCTGCCTGGTGTGGGCAGGGTGAAGGGCCAGCCTGGGCTGTGAGACGAAGAGCTGTGGCACTGTGGACACACACGGTCACACACAGCCACGCAGAGCCAGGCTCTGCATCCCCAATGATTTTTCACATCACTTGTCTCCCCTCAGTTCTCACATCTGTGCTGCTATGGTTACCAAGAGCCTGAAAGGTTTTAAATCTCCCTCAGAGCAGTGGAGGATTTCAGGGTAATCTTGTTAGGAGATGAGCAATGAATATTTCCAAAGGCCTTTTGCATGGATAGCTCATTCCCTGTGAGCTTATGGCCCCTGACAGCGGGGAAGGCAAAGCACGGGAGGACTGAGCAGGAAAGGGGAGAGACAGGGAAGGATGAACACAGTGACTTGTTTTCCACTGCAGCCCTTTGTGCTCAGAGTAATGTCCCTAAATTCTTCTGTTTTTCAAGGCTTGCCAGCTTGGGTCAGGTATTATGAAAAAAAATAAAATTATTTCAGTCTGTGTTACCCCCAGGGACAGGCTCACAGGGCCTTTATGGGCACTTGGAGATGGGGACAATGATGGATCAGCCCTGCAGAAGAGCCCTGCATCCCACGAGCTGAGCGTCCATCAGCAGGGACCCATCAGGATGGTGAGTGGGGCTGGGATGGCTTGTGGCAGTGACCAGGATCCAACCCCTGTGGGATTCTGTAATCCAGGTGGAGTTTGGATCACGCACCCTCAGGAACTGGAGCATGGCAGGGGTAGATCCTCTGCCAGCAGTGAGCCAGAGCATGCCCTAGGCTGTTCCCACAGGAGAGGGGAGCGTGACGCCCCAGGCACGGAGGGAATGAGGGAGGGAGGCAGTGAGCTGCCTGCAAGGGAGCAGGAAGAGAAAAGAGCCCTGAGCAGGGCAGGGAGGAGAGCAGGCAAAGGGAACAAGGATGAAGGGACAGCAGCAGTAATGGGCAGGAGCTGCGATGGAGCAGGAGTGAGTGTGGGGTGGGTTTGGGGCAGGTGGAGTCACACACCCAACGTTCACAGGCAGGTCTGGAGCAAGGGGTGCTTGGTCGTCCTTACCCCAAAGCCAACCAACAGCCATGGAGCAGTGGGGTACCCCATGGGAGGGGAGGGGGGATCCCCAGGGTCCCAGCCAGCGTCAGGCTCGGGCAGAGCCACCAGCCAGGCTTGGAATGCTGGATGGTCCCTGCCCTAGCAAAGCCCTGGCTGGGCTGGGTAGCATTTGGCAGTCTGGAGAGGGCAGTTTGGGACAGAAGGCTGGAAAACGGTGTGTGGACTGCTGCTTCCCACTGCGTGCTGCTGGGGGAGAACTGGCGCAGGGACCAGGGAGCCAGGGATGAGGGCAGAGGAAGGGGCTGGTCTCCTGCTCCTGGGAAAAGCCAACAGCACTCAGGACAGGAGAAACCCTGAGAACTGCTTCTCTCACAGAGCTGTTTGAAACTGGAAACATGGGACCCTGTGGTGCCTCTTCTGTCCCTGACCCAGCCCACGGAGCTACACCGCTGGAGGGGCGTGAGTGAAGCTCTCACAAAAAACATCCTAATGTCCTGACAAGGTTTGCAACATCTTTTACAAACATTCATTCTTATTTCACTTGCAAGCACTTGTTTGGTGCCCTAAAGTGATTGAGAGAGGGGGATGCCAAAAGGGCACAGGACCCTTTCCCGCTGGCCAAGTGCTCCCCAGCTCTGCTGCTGCTCCGGGATGTGAGAAAGACAATTTGCACAGTCAGGAACAGCCCGTGCTGTGCCTGGATGTGCTGTGGGGAGCTCATATCTCAGTCCTCGGCTGCCATGGCTCAGAGGGAACAGCGGCTCCGATGTTCCCAGCGCTGGAGCTGCCGGTGCTGGGCACTGCTCCAGTCCCGGACACAGTGCCCCAGATCAGCACCACTGGTCACACACGGGGTGGCAGGAGCCCTGGGCCTGGCCCACTGCTGGCAGGCAGCGAAGCATCACTGTAAATGTGGTGGTGAACGGTTTGCAGCATCGTGACACATTCCCAGGAGCCTGAGCCAGCTTCTGGAAGCTGCTGGAGCTGAGGCAGCGCTGGCTGCTGTGATGGGCGCTGTCTGTAACAGGACACAGGGCACTGAACACAGCCTGGGTGGACATTTTCACCCCGCACCACCCGCTCGTGCGCCTGCCTCTGTTCCTGCCCATGGATGAGTTCCCCATGTACGCGAGACGAGGGTGGCTGCATTTCCAGCTGGGTTTTCCAGTGTCCCCGCTGAGGTGCTGAGAAGGAAGTGGGCATTAATGAGGAACCCCAGAGACACCATCTGCACCGCCTGGTGTGTCCCCAGCTGCTGCCCATCACCGCTGGCAGTGGCCGGGCAACAGCCTGGTGGGGTGAACCATCCACCTGGAATGAGCCCTGGATGGGAGACCAGGAGAAAACAGGAGAGAGAATGAGAAGCTGCTGCCCGGTGTGGGCAGAGCAAAGGGCCAGCCCGGGCTCTGTGAGACACAGGAAGCGACAGGGTCAGCAAGGCAGGTCCTCCCTGCAGCGAGGGGACAACCAGCGGCAGCCGAGAGGGTTAAACCTGACTTGCGGAGATTAAATCCAAATGGCCTTTGGTTTAGCAACAGGTGAGAGGAGAAATCCGAACCCTATAGCTCCCACCCCCACTTCGGAGGGGCCTCAGCCCTCCCGGATGCATAGATGGATCAGCCATACGCGCTGCTCCCGTCTGGAACAGCCTGGCGCCACATGGATCCTGTTCCCACCGCAGGGCACCTGCTGCTCTGGCAGGGGAAAGCCCCCTTTGGGGGTCCCTGGCTTGCTGGCCCTGGAGAGGGTCACACAATCCTGCCTGGTGACCCCCAGTGCCAGCTGGGTTCAGAGGCAGGAGCTGGTTGTGAGAAGGGAGGGCTGAGGTTTGCCCACAGCCTGGGCTGAGTGTCAGTGGGCAGGGAGGAGAGTGGGGCTGGGTTTTGGGATCCTCCAGTGCCACCGAAGGACGTGTGGGAGGAGATCCCTGCGGGCATCACTCATCGCTTCAGGGCAGCTGGAGCCTCACGGCACGTCCTGCTGATCCAACTCACAGCAGGCTCGTGGAGGCCAATGTCACCTGTGCTGCCACCAGCAAGGCAGCTCAGCCCCTGTGACACCCAGCCTGAGGCATAGGGGCACTGGGAGCTGACCCTGGCATGGGTGCTCTGCCCCTCATCCCTGCTCCAGGTGACCTCTGCCATGCCAAAGAGGCCACCTGGGGTTTGAAACCCCACCCTGACCCCAGCCCAGTTTCCTGTCACAGCCCTGCAGGGAACCACGGACAGCCTGTACTAAACCACCTCGGGTAACCAAATCCAGACTCCCCGTAAACAAATACCTCGCCGAGGACTAAAGGGATTTAGTGTAGCTGTTCTCAGGCTCAGAGGAGTTTCTATAACATCTCTTATCTTGCTCTGGCTGGGATTATTGGCTGGAACAAAGAGCTGGCTTCTCTTCGGGCCGCCAACACGGCTTTTCTTTGGGTGACATGGGGTGACTGCATGTGCAGAGCTCTCGGGTCAGCAGGAGATGAAATGTGTGATGCTGAGGTCTCCTGGGGTGCAGAGGGGGAGCAGAGCCCCAGCCCACCCCATTCTGCAGCAGATTCCAGTGGTCCCAGTGCCTGGCTCTGCCTGGCTTTGCCCACTGCAGTGCATCGAGCAGGGAAGCCCAGACCTGGCACATGCCTTAACCTCTCCAGACACAAGATATGGCTTCATCTCAGTGCTGATCTGCCTGGAGGGCAGGAAAGCCAGAAAAGATGAGGGGGTGTTACAAGGTATATGGGCAGACAGTCCTAGCCAGCTTTCTGCACGCTGCTCCGAGCGGAACTGAGTTTCCTCCATGAGGGATTGATCCCTGAGCTTCCTCCAGATGGGGCTGAACCCTGAGCCTCCTCCATGTGGGGCTGAGCCTCCTCCTCGTGGGGCTGCAGCCCAAAGGCAGTGATGCACGGGCTGGGGGGAGGTAAGGTGCTGTGCCCGTCCCTCCATTCACCCTTGGCCACTGAGATTAAAGCAGCGCACGCAGGTACAGGAGGTGCTGGGCTGTCTGGCTGGTGCTACCGTAGGCATGAAAACCCCAAATCGAGTTTGTGGTCCTGGGTTCAGGGTACAACTGGGGAAGGGCAGTGAGGAAGAGGAGCCAGGAACAGGTGGGGGAACAGGGCTGCTGACAGATCAGTGGGGCTGAATGTGAAAGAGGGATGAAAAGAAACAGTACAAAGTGTAATAGCATTCACTGGAGCAGGACTGCAGGGGTGAGCCTGGCTGTGCATCTCTGGATGGCTGATACAAGTCCTAAAGGCAAGGGTTTTCCAGGAGTAAAATGGCAAATGAGGTAAGAACATCCCTGACATACCCCACAGGGTCCTGCTGTTGTCCAAAAAACTGAAATGTGAAGAGAGGAGTATCTGTAAAGCTCAGAGAAAGCCTGGCACCCTCAAGGGGTGTCTGGAGGGGTTTGGGGGGCCCAGAGTGGGTGTGTGGCTTCTCGTGGCAGTGTCAGAAGAGGACGGGATCTTCAGCAGATCCCTGGCATTAGCATAAGGTGCAGCAGGGTCTGGTGCTGGCAGGAGATGCCCAAGACCCCAGACTGAGGAGACAGGAGCACAGAAAGGGGGTCTCCCCCCATCCAATGTGCTCCTGCGGCCCGGACTGAGCCAGGATCCCCCTCAGCCAGGCTGTGACCGAGGCTGTCAGGGACACTGCACCACACCTCGGCTCAGCTCCCAGCAGCCAGGCTGTGCTCCTGCCTGGAGCTGTGCTGGCAGCCAAGCCTCCCCTGCCTGTGTCCTGCTGGGAGCAGTGCTCCGTGCCATACAAAGCCAGGCAGACGTGACGCTCTTGCCTGAAAACAAAATGGGTTTTTTTTCCCTTCCAGAATGTCTGGAAATGTCACGTTGTAAACATCCCCCAGTGCTCTGCCTGCCCAGGGCTGCCTGGCACTGCCTGTGGGGCCCTTCCCCACTCACTGCACGGCCTTGACTCCCTGGGCTTTCATGCCACAGTTCCCAACTTTCCCCAGTGACTTCTTGTCCTTAAATGACCAAATAAACTTCACATGATGGGGCAGAAGTGACCTCAGTGTTGTCCTGGATCTGAGCTGGTTATTGCCCTGGACACAGTCGTTGTCAAACCGCTCCTTCCTTTTCATGGCAGGAGCAAAGGACGAATCTAGCCAAAAGCAAGGTTAAAATAAAATGAGGTTTGTATTCATTTTACAGGGCAGTTCGACATTCCCTGTGCATGTGCCAGGCCCCACAGTGTGGGCTGCATGCCCTGTGAGCCGAGGGACAGGGTGGCAACTCCTTGACTGCAGCCCTCAGCTGTAGCGGCTCAGCATTTTGGCTGTGCCCAAAACCTCTCCTCTCTTGGGTTCAGAGGAGGAAACCTCTGCCCACCCCCGCTCCCCGCCAGCCCCTCGCCAAAGCCACTGTCACCCTAAGAGCTCCTGACAGCCCCACTCGGGCAGCGCCATCGCGGCTCCGCAGCCTCTGCCGGGGGCTCCAGCGCAGCCGCCGCCTGTCAGGACATCTCATGTTTGTGACAGATTTCCTGTCGGGGGTGATCAGCAGCAGCAGCCAGGCCTGTCCATGCCCAGGGGCACCACCCTGCTGAGCCCCTGCATGCCCAGCTCCGTGCTGGCTCCCAAATTCTGGCAGCCACACAGCTCTCGAGCTTTTGGTTTCTCCGGGTTTTTGCTAGGAGGGAATCCAAGCGGTGTTGGTGAGCCATAAACTGCACCCTGCCCTGGCTGCCTGGGGTCGGAGTCTGCTGTGGTGGGACTCTCCCTGCCCTGAAGGATGAGCTGGGCCATGTCTCAGGTTTGCAGGACACTCCAGTCACCTGTAAGCCTGCTCCAGTCCCCTCCTGTGAAGGGTAACTGAGCAAGGGCATCCCTCTGTGAGCAGAGACTCTGGGACTGTCCCCAGCAGGGCAGGCTGCCGGCTGAGCCAGGAGGAGTGACCACAGAACCGTAGCACCATGGAACCATGGGGTCACAGAATGGGTTGGGTTGGTAGGAACTTTGCAGATGATCTTGTTTCGACCTCCTGCCATGGCCACCCCCTAGATCAGGTTGTTCAGGTGATGTTCTGGGACTCAATGATGAAGAACCCAAAGTCACACTTACAGGAGGGGAGAGGAGGCCTGGGGACATTGCCAGCCTGGGGACATCGAAGGAAATGGGAGCTCCGTGTTCCCCTCCCTGCAGGGCTGGAGGGAATGGCTGCGAGCTGTGGTGGCTCCTGGCACCAGAGCTGTTCCCAAGTGCCTGAGCAGAGCTCTGTGCCTCTTCCCTGGCTCTGAAGCTGGGGGATGATGTGCGCTTCCATCAGCTTCCTCCAGCAAGGGTGTGAAGCAGAGAGGAGTTGGCAGGGCTAGGTTACCCTGTGCAGCTGCTTTATGCTCAAATTCGGGTCTCATTTCTGTCAAGGCCAGCGTGGTTCCACTGGCACCACGAGGGGAGGGGTTGCTGCTCTAACGCTGGGATCTGGGTTCCTCTCCCCACCTCCCAAGTGGGGCCGTAGGTCAGCCAGGCCCTCCCAAGGCTCCTGCCTGCATTTTCCTTTTGCAGTGACCCGTGTGGGAGCTCCTGTGCTTCCCTCTTCTCCCTTCCTGCAGCGCTGGGAACAATCGGCTCTATTTACCCAGCGCTGATGGATGTGGCTCCTTGTGCTGGTGCTGGCCAAGCTCTTTCTGGTCTCACAGCAGGCATGTGGGAAGGGCAAGTCCCAGCCTTCAATCCACAGCTCCAGCTCCTTGGATCCATCCCTCCAGCTGGGTGCTGGAGGCTGGGCACCGAGCTGCTAAAAACCTCTGCAGGAGCTGCTGCGAGAGCAGAGAGCTGAGATTTGTTTTTACAAGGTAAACTGAGGCAAGGAGGGCAAAGCACTGCTGTGTCCCCTCCTCCTGGAGCAGCTTCTCTGGAGGTGAAAATAAAACTGTAAAGCTGCAAAATGCCAGCTGTCCCCTGGGCTGCAATGGAGAGACATCCCCAGGGGCTGCCAGCTGGAGCTGGACCTCATTGTCCCCCAACAATGGCCACCACCGCCCCCCAACGCTCCCCAATACCCCCCAAAACTCCTCGCTGCCTTGACCTGTGGGGGAGAGCGGGCATGACCTGCTGGGCCAGCTCTGTACTGGTCCCCTGGTCTGCTCCACACTCAGCACTGGCATCTCCTGGAAATCTGCTCCAGCTGGGGGAAGATCAGAGAGGCAAACTCCAGGAGTCACCTCGGTGTAAGCTCAGTCTGCGGAAGGTGTCCCTGCCCACGGCAGAGGTTTGGAACTAGATGAGCTTTGAGGTTCCTTCCTACACAAGCCAGGCTGTGATTCCATAAACAGGGGCTGTGGTGGGGGCTCTGGGGGCAGGCTTACACTGGTGAAGCATTTTCCTGGTATGGGCAGGTAGAAAGAACCCCATGAGCACCATAAATACAGCTGCAACAGACACAAACCCTCACGATTTCATTTCCCAGAGCTGACTGCCATTCCAGCCTACCCATTGCACAGAGAGCAGCAACCCCGTTCCCTCCAGTATCACCCTATTTCCCGGGGCGATGTGCTGTGAGTCACTGGAGCCAGGGAGGGCGGCAGGCAGCATCCTGGGATATGGGCAGGCAGGGTCCCAGGATATGGACAGGCAGCATCCAGGGATATGGACAGGCGGCATCCCAGGATTTTGGGCGGGGGGCATCCCGGGATATGGACAGGCAGTGTCCCGCCGCTCTTGCCGGGTCTGACGCCGAGCTGTGACAGCCCGAACTTTGCTTTTGGACTCGGGAGCACCTCCCAGTGCCCGAGGCTGTACCAGGAAAGCTCACAGCAGGTCCTCACCGCCACGGCCACCTCCACGGGCAGCCCCGGCCCCTGCAGAGTCACCGTGAATGAGTGAGTGGCTGAACCCAGCCCAGCTCACGCTTGTTAGGGAAGAACGATCCAGACTGAGCCATTCCTTCAAGGATGCTGCTGTTTATCACTCTGTCACATCCATGCGGCGCTGAGGCAGCGCCGTGAAGCAGAAATGACACGTTCTGGCAGCTGACATCTCTAGGAAGGGTTTAGCATGAAGACAAACCAAGCCTACGGTGAGCTCATGCTCCCGAGCTGCCACCCCCCAGTGCCCAGGACTCTCGTGATGCCCAAACAGGGGCAAACAAAAGGCGAGGCTTTGTCCTGGATCCGTGTGACAGCGCCAGCGGTGCGGGGTGACCTGACACGGCCAGATGTGTTTGGCAATCCTCTGGCTCATAAATTGGACATGCTGCTGCCGTGTCACGCTCCAGATGGCACAGAATGTGTGCCCTGGTGCCAGGCAGGGGGGCACGGCGAGCCTCGGACAAGGGGTGACATCTGCTCCTGCCTTCAGGTGGGCTGCGATAAAGGAGGGTTTCAGGGCTGTGCTCACCTGTGAGCGAGGGGGACTGTCTGCACGCACTGGGGGTGTTTGTGCGCAGGGTTTGCCAAAGAAAGCCCTGATTGCAAAGCCATGGGGCCAGCGCTGGGCAAAGGCAGGACAAGGCACCCTGCTGAGGTTGGGCTGCAGGGATATCCTCCAGCAAGCTTCCTGCCGCTTCTCACTGCTGCCTGCTCCATCCTGCCTTGTTTGAAGCCCACTGCCTCCGTTTTCCACCCATAAATGTATTTTTATACACAGGGCACATACAAGGACTCTGTAAAGCTCATGTTTGAAGACACGGCTGCTGTCCTCCCCACCCAGCACAGGGCAGGCAGCCTGGGTGCAGGGCTGGGGAGGGATGCTCTGCCCAGGGAGGGATGCCATTGACAGGACCTCACTGCCTGGGTCCCTGCGAGCCTGCACTTTAGAAGGCATTAAGTCCTTGCAAAGCTCCTTGCAAAGAGGGGCTGCTGGAACTCAGGAAAAGCACTCACAATTTCAGGGGTACAATTTGCCCTGCTCAGTCTGGCAGTGGTTCAACTCCAGCATCCCTCTGCCCTCAGCTCCAAGCTGAAAACATTTTTGGAAGCACTTCCCATGGAACTGCAAACCACAGACAGCTGAAATTCATGATTTTGCCCTCCCTGAACCAGGAGCCTAAAACTTGTGGGATGAAGGCTGCAGTTCTTCCCCTTGCTCTGCCTTCACTGGCTGGGTTTGGGTTCTGCCGGTCCCTGCCAGCAGTGTTCCCTCAACCTCTCCCAGGGATCACCGACCCAGCGGCACCTCCAGGCTGCCGTGGGGGTTCTGGTGCTGCCAGGGTCCAGCAGCTTGTGACGTCTCTGGCCCGACTCAGAGCCCCAAAGCCCTGCCCTGCTCCATCCCCATCTGGCCCTGCCTGGCCCGGGATCCCTAACCCTCTCCTGGCCCTGCTGGGGGAGGTTGGTATTTGTGTGCCAGATGTCACTCCAGGTCCTCATAGCCTTTCTGTTCAGCCCCAATGGGCTCCTTGAGCTGGTTTCTCATCCAGGCGGTTCATCCTTGGTGGTGTGCTGCTGTTTGGGCTGGGCTGGAGGAGCGGTGATGGTGTCTCCTGGCCACTCTCCGCTGAGAGCCCTGGGGTGGCTGTAGGCACCACCAGCTCCCCAGCATGACACAAACTCTAGCAGCTGTCCAAGAACCTGGTGCTGTGTCTTTCCCCGACCTGCTTCATTCCCACTGTCCCTCGTTAATTAGCACTCATCCCCTCCTTGTTACCCAGCAGCTCCACATCGGATGCTGTGCCAGGCTCTGTGCAAGTCCCAGCAGTCCATTCCTGGCCACCAGGGCAGAGCCCTGCTCCCCCAGGAGTGGCCTGGCACCATTCCCAGAGATGCTATTCCAGATCCACAGCTCTAACCCACTCCCACAGGCCCCTGTCTGCCCCCAGCCAGGGCGACCTCAGAGGGCAAAGCAAAACAAACCTGGAGCAGCATTGCAGCCCTGGAGCCTGAACACATTTGTTGCTCTGTTTGAGGAGGCAAAGCCCCAGCACTGCTGATGTCTCATGCTCTGGGATCCCTCCCCACAGCTCCCCAGCAGCACCGTGTCCCATGGGGGAATGGCACTCAGTTCAGTGGGGTTTGGGATATCTGCTTGTACAGTTTGGTGTCACTGCTCTGTGTCCCCAAGGAGAAGCGCCTGGAGATGTGACTGCCAAGTCCTGCAGGACAAGTGCCACAGCGCCAGGAGGGGTGACCGGGCCAGTCTGGTGCGTCTGCCCTCACACCAGTGCCCCGCTGGTCCTGGCGTGGGATGGGTCTGGTGGTGCCTGCTGCTCTCACGGAGTGCCAGCCACGGGGCCACCACTGGGGCTGTGCCTGGGCGTTGGGATGCTCCAGCTCCAACCTCTCCCTGAGTCCTGGGCAGCAGCACCAGCCACTGCTTGCCAAAATCCTTCCTCATTCCGGGTGGGCAAAACTGCGCTTGGATCTGGAGAGGTCTCTCTGTCCCAGTGAAGGGATTTGCCATTCCTCCTCTTTCTCAGTTTTTTCCAGTTCCTCTCAGCAGCATCCAGGGCCCAGGAGAGCTGGAGAGGTGGATGGAGAACAGGCTCCCTCCTCTCTGAGGCACAGCAGAGCAACAAATATCTTCAAAGAGAATTGCTCAGGCAGCTGCAGCCCTCGGATGCCGATGGTCCTGTAGGGCCCTGGGAGCTGCAGCTCTGTTGGGATGAGCAGGGAAGTGTTACTGGGTGGACTGGAGGGGCCCAGTGACCTTGCCCTGGGTGATGTCCCTGCCAGTGCTGGCCAGCGCCAGGCTCCTCGAGGGGAGCTCACATGATCTTTTCCTGCTTCCTTTCTTGTTAAGTTCTTGTGAAGGATGAATAAACACCCGGGTCTGTGGCTGCCCAAGGCTGGCTCAGGGCATCAGTGTCATTATGCCACTGTGTCCTGGCTGCTCTTGGGAGAGGGATGCAGACAGGGCTGCTGCAGAGGGGCTGCTGGAACGGGTGATGGAGACATGGGCCCTTCCCTTGCTCAGGAAAGAAGATTTTTTAGGGGAACCCTGTGGAGGGCAGGCCCCATCTGCAGCTGGCTCCTCTGTGGGGTCAGAGCTGCCCTGGGACCCTTCATCCCCAAAGTGACTCACGTCCAGCAAGGAAAATCTGGCTGCTTGGCTTGGGTGTCGATGGGTGCTGGGGTCCTGCAGGGCCCCCCACCCCCAGTCGTGCTGGCTCTGGGGCAGGGCTGAGCCGGGAGTGGGATCTTGGGGTTGGGCTGATGCTGGTGACCAAGTGACATTGCCACAGCCTGGCCTGGGAACCTTGTCCTGATGGGTCCGTGCTCGCTGGGCAGCCTCATCGCTGGGGACAGTGCGCTCTGGAGCCAGGCAGGGGCTGCACACGCTGCTCGGATGTGGCGAGCCCAGCAAGGCTCCACTGGCACAAACTGGGATGGGAGAGGGTCTCTGGGAGCTGTTCCAGAGCATCCATCAGTGCCTGGTGAGGGATTTCAGGGAAATCCGGGGGAACAGGCACAGCCTGTTAGGGGCTGTATCGCAGCAGCCCCTGTCCTGCACAGGGGACAGATGGGCTCTGCAGGGCCCAGGGTGTGGCCAGAGCTCTGCAGCCTCTCCAGGCTGGAGGGAATGGCAGAAGCTTCAAGGAGGGATGCACTGACCTGCCCATCACTGCCAGGACCTGGCAGTGCCAGTGCCAGCCATGCACAGGAGCAGATCCTGCCCTCTCTGCTCTGCCGCACGCATTTTGGACCTGAGACTCCTCCAGCCCCTTTGTTGCCGTTTCAGCACCTCCAGAAGAGGCAGTATGTTATAATAATGAATGTTCTTGTAATAAATAACTATGCAAAGGCAAAAATGCTTGAGATAGGTTTTGTTTTGCCATGCCTTCAAGGCTCTTTTTAGGGAGACCTTGCATTTTCAGTTCCCATTTTTTCACTGGGCTGTTCCTATTCCCATCTCCTTTTCCCCGGTGAAATCCCACTCTTAATTAAAATTCAGTGTTTGGATACAGCCCATTGCAGCTCGTAGGCCAATTCATACTGGAGCCAAGAAATAAGCAGGATATTTTTCCACTTCGGCAGCATTTCTCCTGGCAGATCCTCAAGGGTTTTCTCCAGTGGTGATTAACTTTCTCAGGACGGAAGATTCTCAGCAGTGGGAGCGCAATCCAGGATGATGTCCGGAGGTCAGTGGAGCATCCTCTCAGATGTGCAAGGCACAGGGAGATGCGCTTGGGGGGCTGGGGATGTCCCAGCCCAGCCACCCCGTGGGCCTGGAGTGGCGGCTGCTCCATGCACAATGCGCTGTCCTTGCTGGGGGCGTTACATGGGGGTTCCCTGCCCAGCTTGTGGCTCCCAGTCTGGACCAGTGCTCTGGAGCAGCAGAGCCCGGGGGGCCGGGGCAGCCCCAGCTCCATGCCTAGCCCCTGGCACAAGGGACAGTGTCCCTCGTGGCAGCACGGACAGTGGGGACAGTGACGCCCCTGGCAGCGCGCGGGTGCCCCGGGCCGTGCGCGGGCTGCTGGCACCATCTAGTGGGGTTTGTGCGGGGACTGGCCGTGCCGCGGGCACTCGTGCCCCTGCCCTGTCCCCAGGGCACCAGCACGGCCCCGGACCTCCGCTCTGGGTCCGGGACCAAGCGGGGTCTGGGTCTCCCCCAGCCCTTTGCCTTCAGCCCACTGGTTCTACACTCCGGGCTTTGTGGGTGGGTTTGTGCCCGATATCCCCCATGGGTGCACCCCCGGCGACAGAGGTGTCAGACGGTGGATTTAGGGGCACAAGGGCCTGCCTGCAGGGCTGGGATCCCCCTGGACTGGCTCGACATCGCCCTGGCTTCACCCTGCTCATCCCAGGGCTGGGAACCCCAATGGGGTCCGAGGGGTCAGGGGGGGACACTGGGCTGTGGGGTGACATCTGGGTGAGCCACTGACCCCACCAGTGCATCCAGCAACCAGAGCCCCGGACCCTGGGCTGGGCCATGGATCTTCCCCAGCATAGCCCCGACTGGGGGGGATCACAGAGGGCCCCCCTGCACTTGCTCCAAGTGGGATGAGTTCAGCAGTGGTCGTAGGGAAGGGAATAAAGGAAAAACAAGGTGCAAAATCTTCTATTTCTCAGCATCCAAACTCTTACACCACCATGAGTTAGCGAAATGAGTGCTTTCCTACCCTTCCAAGAAAACCCAGGAGATGGCAAATTTTTTTTTTTAGAGCCTGAATAGTGCTGGCTGCTGATGACTCTGGAAAGCCAGCCAAAACTTGACGCTTCCAGCTGGGGATTTATCTCTCCCGCCACATTAAGCAGCTCCTGCCCCGGGAAGCAGCTTCCTGGGATGCTGTGAAGGCCCCGGGGAACTGGGAGAGCAGTGGGGATGCAGCGTGGGGTAGGCACAGCGCAGGGCCCTGTAGCACCAGGCCTCTGTGTGACCCTGCACTGTTCATGCTGCACTGCTGAGGCAATCCCAGGATGACTTCCAGAATTCTTTATTTCTCATCACTATTTTAACTTTCCTGCCTACACCAAGCACGGAATTAGCCCACCGTGTGAAGTGGTGGAAGAGCAAATAGTCCTGGCTGCTCCTGCTCCTGCAGTGTGCTGCTGCTGCTTGGGCAGATGCAGTGAGCCAGGGCCAGCTCCAGCAAGAGGGATACGCGGGGAGAGTCGGGAATGGCCTTTCAGGATCCTGCACTTGGGGCGACTGAGGATTTACAGGCTCGCTGGCAAGCTGAGGTTGCAGATGGAGACACCTGGGGAACAGGGAGAGACCTCAGCTTTGTGGGGAGGCAGGGGATGCAGGTGGAAGAAGAACAGGTGAAAGTTCTTCCTGGAATTTTGCTTTGCCTCACAAAAATCCACATTAAAAAAACACAACCAAACAAACCCAAACCACACATTTCAACCAGGCTGACAACTTTCCCAGGAGAGCTGTTTGGTGGAGCAGCCCTGGCCTGCACCGTTATCACCTGCCCAGCTCAAACAGGGGCTGAGGCTCAGGTTTATTTAATTGCCATTTCAGAGGGGCACTGGCCAAACAGGCAGCTCCCCCAGCTCTCCAGGCGCTGCCCAGCTGAGCAGCAAAGCCACGTCCTTGTACAACACCTTCTCAAGGACTGCTGCACTCAGGAAGGTCCTGAGCAGCAGAAAGCTGGTCCATCATCATTACGTGTTGGCATAGAAATACTGACCACATGTTAAAGCTTGAAGTAGGTCAGGCAGCCATCTGGTCTTGCTGACAGACCTCCATCCATGGTTAAAGGTTCTCATTTATAGAAACTTCACAGCTTGGATCAAATTTAAAAGACTGCCCATGAACATGTTGCAGCTTCTGCTGCAGTTCCAGGAGTCCGAAAACCCACAGTGTGACGTTTATTGGCTCCTGTTTTAAAAATAGCTGGAGCTTAGTCTATTTCTACTAATTAAAAACCTGCATTTCCTGAGTGTGACTGCCTCGGTTTCCTGCCCGACGCGCCAGTGCTGGGGGCAGCCAAGGAGCCCATCCCTCACCCAGCACTGGCAGACCTGAATCCAGCACATAAAATAACTTGGAAGCTTTGCAGCATATGAATGAAATAAAGAGACTGCCCCCTTTTTATTTTTTTCCAAACAGTTCACATTTATTGATAACAATAAAAAAATCTTTTAAAGACTATCTGTATTTATTACCAAGAATGAGGTATTATGTATACAAAACATTTACAGAATTTGATATGCAGTTCATGAGGAGGGTCAGGGAAGTGAAGGACACTGGTAACAGGAAGGGTGCCAACAGAAGAGTCATTGGCTGAGAGAAGGAAGAGCAATATCACACAAAGAAAGACGAGGGTATGGGAAATTAATTAGTCAGACTGCAGTGATCAAGTCGTATTGCCACAGCACGTTGCTTAGAGGAAGATTAACTATTGTTTTTCTGGAATTTTATCTCCCTGGTTGTTTGTGCTGTCATGTGCTTTGAGCTCTAAAAGATGTGTAAAGATCAACAGCAGGAAAAACCCAAAGTGCCACTTTTGAGCCAGCTCAAGTGAAAAATAAAAATACAGATCTTCAGACTTGAAAAGGGACTGCAACTCAAAAAGGTCTACAAAGCCAGACACCTCTGGACAGATGTGGAGTGTTGAATGGAGCAGATTCTTTAGAGTTGTCAGCAAAATCGCCATCTGAGAGAGAGAGAGAGAGAGAGAGAGAGAAAGAGAAAGGGGACCATCTTCAGCCCTTACAGCCTGCTGAATGGGAAGAAATGCCATGAGTGTCAGCAGGTGACCCTCACCGTGCTCCAGCTGCACTCCCTGTGCTGGGAACATTGGAATACTGGTTCCTGGTGTCAGGAATCCAGGCAGAGCTCCCGGGAGCAGTCCCGCAGCCAGAGCTGCTGTGCAGACGCTGAGTGGGAGCTGTGTGACACCAAATCAGTGACCTGTCTCACACAACAGCCCACTCTGGCAGCCTAAGTAACAGCCCAACCTCCATCTTCAACTTCTGAGTCCTAAAAAAGCTCCAAAACAGACCAGTTTGGTTCAGTCTAAGGAGGATGGTCTCTCGGCAAGTCTCTCACTAAAATACCTGTCAGCTCTGCCACGTGCCACAGCCACAACGGGGCTGCAGCAGAGCTGCTGGCAGGGCTGTCACCTGCCTCTCAGGAGCTCCGCAGGCATAAAAAACCATTACCCTGAGTTCAGAACCAGCTTTCCTCAGGCAGGGGACCCAGAATCTTGAGTGAGTTTCCACTCACTCACTTGAGTGAGTTTACAGAGTGCAAGACCTCTGTAAACTCCACCACTTACCCAGGCCAGAGCCTATCCCACTTCCTAGCAGGGACTGCAGCCAGCACAGGAGCTCCTTGTGCCTGCATGGACAATTTTGCTCTAAAAGGGTAAGGAAAGACCAAGCAGGGTCTAACTGTGCATATCCTTCTGCATTTCACACCAAAATCTTCTCTGCTCCACTACCAGCTATGGTCTGTAGCTGTCTGACAGTTCAGTCTTTGGAGCCTTTTGCTGTGCATGGAGAGAGGGCTCGAGGGAGAAGAACACCTGGACAGAGCTCAGCAAGAGTCCAACTTGGGCCTGGGAAACAGGGACAAAATCCCAAACAGCAGGTCACCTCTGGCAGTGGCAACAGTGAAAATGGTGGAAAAAAACCCTTAGAGCACCTTCTCCTGTGTCATCCAAGATCCCTGTGCTTCCTGCCCACACGAAGGCTGATCAGAACTCCAAGTGCTCTAATTCTGCTGGGCACAGGGAGAGACAGGAGGTCCCAGGGGAGAAGTGCCCAGGAAGGATGGAAGCCACACCTCCTTCAGACCGATTCAAGCAGCAAGCTGAAGCTCTGCATAAATTCCTGACAAGAAGAGAATCTCAGTAAAATCAATTCACTTGCAATGTACTAAGGAAGCAGAGTGAAGCTCCAGCACAGAGCTGGGAACAATGCTCAGAGCAGCTCTGGATGAGCCCAGTGTGACACAGTGAGGGAGAGCCTGCTCTCTGCCTCTCTCTCCGCAGTGCTCCAAGTACAAATCCAAGGAAAGAATGAATTGTTTTAACCCATCAAGACCCAGAGCTCAAATTCCCCAGAAATGTGCTCATACAAAAGGTATATTTAGTGTTACAGCGTGGCCACAGCTCTGTGGGCGTGCTTTGAAAAAAATGGACTCACAAAGTCAAGTATCCAGCAACTGCTGTTCTTTGTCTCGGACATCATTAGTGGCAACAGGAGAACAGTTTGCAGCACTGGAAGATCACAGGGGATTTCTCAGGATGGCAAGGAATATCCTGACAGGAGACTTGCAGTTGATCTCTAATGCACTACGGAGCATTTTTGGTAGGGTTTTTCTTTTTTTTTTTTTTTTGCTTTAAACATCTACACAGTTAAAAAAAAAATAAATTCATTCTTAACTGATGCACTGGTTGTTTTTCCTTTTCAGTAAGAGCCCTTGTGTTCAGAGTTAGGATTTGTGCAAGCACACTTGCAAAAATATTTATGGCTGAGTCAGGAAAAAGGGTTAAAGTTAAGAGACAAGCTGTTGGATCTAACAAAGACCAAAACCACTAAGTTTAAAATTCAAACAGCTACTTTACTATCTATAAAAGGCTTTTTGGGGTGGGGTTTTTTTGCACAATTGCCAGTTGAATATGCTGTATTGCAGTCAGCTCCCGCGGGCGAGGGTCCAGCCATCACATCCACTTGCTGTTCAGCAGTTGTGGCACTACCTGGAAATCATGGAGCTGGAATGGGACTGGCTAGAGGAGGTGGTGGCAGCACTGAGCTGGGAGAATCCACTGTGGCTTGATTCAAGGCTGGTCATAGATCCCCTGCAGAAAAAAATAAGAAAGCAGTTTTAAACTTCAGAACACACAAAGGTTTTGATTTCTGCTCTGTATCTTTATTGTATCTGTTTCCACACTGAATAAAAAGCAAGTAACAGTTGTGGTGCAGATACTGAAAAGCTTTTCTGTCTCGACACAAGATAACAAGGACACTGCATCCCTTTCAAAATTACCAGATGTTGTTCAAGGAGACGGAGATTTAATTTCAGTCAAATTTATCCACTGGCAGGAAATGAAATTGAAAAACTGGAATTGAATTGCACCTCCTTCTACAGGACAACCTGCCAAGCCTAACAAGCTTTCAAAGCAAAGTGACCAGTGATAATTACCATGAGATAACTAATTAACCCCTTTTTCTGCCCTCAGTGCAACTTTTTAAGACCCTCACACTTCACTTATATTTAGGTGAAGTTGACACTGACTTGATCATCTAAATATGAGCAAGGTTTGACACTGGCTGACCCTGGCCAGACATACCTGAAATCTTCAGATCCTATCACTTCTGTATAGTACATCACTTTACATTTGTGAGAGGACACCTGTAGAGATGCCAACACATCATCCACACGAGGCAGGTTGGTTGTAGCACAGGCAGGCATGCTGTGGAATTTCCACTGTAAAATGTAGAAGCCAGGCCACCTGGTCACGTGGGAGCCCTGCAAGCAGACACAACAAAACATCAAAAATTAGCTTGGTTAATAGAGATTTGTAGGCTTGACATTCCTTTTCTGAGCTTAGAAGAAATGCCTACATGCCCATCATTTTTCCCCAATGCCAATATCTCAGCTCTTTAGCCAACTGCCAGTGCTAGGAGACTCCCCACACAACATCCTTATCAAAGCTGGGATGGAACACCAGCAGTTCCTCCAGCTTTTCAACAGTGTTGAGGGGTTAGTATTTAATACACTGAAAGGACAAGTTCTGCTTTAAAACAATATCCATATTTTCCATTTCTTTTCATTGACAGCTGTCCTTTGAGACAGTGAAAAGAGCAATCAAGTCTCCTGCCTTACAGTTCAAGAGGTCACTGAAATATTTCTAGTTTAACACTTCCATTTTGGAGATTTCAGGAGCTGTTTTTTCAGGCTGTTTGATTCTTATTTCAAGTCAACAGGCACAGCAGTGGCAGGGTGGGACTCTAAACATGCTGCACGGTATATCAGACTTGGTAATTAAAGGACAGGTTGTAAATGGCATTAAAAAACCTTCAGGAGCTTCGGCCATCAGGAGCTCTTACACTGCCCGTTAGAGGGACAGACACACAGAAGCTCAGACTTCATTTCCAGCCTACTCTCATTACTGAGGGCAAGCACTGTGATATTCCTCAAACACACACTGTTTGCTACAGGAAATACCTGTCAAAATTACAGCACAAAGAGTGTTTTCTACTTTCTGGATGTGCATTTCATTTTAGGCGGCCTCCCCATGTTCCTTGCTGATCCATCTCAGTCACTACCTGACTGATGGAACTTCTCCTCCCAGCAGATCCCACATGAATCCCATCCCTGCTCTCTGCAGCATCCAGCCTGGAAGAGCAGCTGAAATGCTGGCCAAAAGCAAGCAGTCAGCCCAGGACTGAGTCACCACTCAGTTGTCAGTGCTGTGACTTAGAACAGGCAGCTTGGGCTCCATCTGCCCCCACAGGATGAGTGTGTCTCACCTGCACACTCTCCCCTTCTTTGCAGATCAGGGGAGACTCCACCATGCTGTAGTCACGCCCCAGCTGCCAGACTTTGTCTATCAACTGGACGTTGTTCCCACCAGGGGATGTAATACTGTGAGCTCCCAGGGAGTCCTTTTTGGGAGGCTGTGGGGCTCTTTTGGAATGGAAGATGTTAAAAACAATGTCGCCCTTGCACACGTCAAAATCCCATGTGATCACAGATGAGGCATCCACAATCTGAATGAGAACCTGAAACAGGAAAGACACATTAGATAACAGCAATTTGTTCAGTAAAGGCAAACTCCTACAGAAAAAAAAAAGATAGAGAACAGAGCTATTTTGTTGCTGGGTTTAGTTCCTACTATTAAAAAGTCAAGGCTTTTTACTAGTCGAAAAAATGCATTGCAGATACAAATTTCCTTCTCATGGGGTGTCTTTATTTTAACACATGACTTTTCAGAAGCTTTCAAGCAGCTTCTGAGAATATTGCTTGATTTGCTTAGAAGAATATGGCTTTGAATTAAATGAAAGCCAATGATATTCTCTAAATGGCAACAAAATTACAGAAGGAACAGTCACAAACTCCAGCTGCTAAAGCATCACTATGCACCAGCTACAGAAGGTGGAAGCACAGCAAATAAATAAACAAGCCCTAAACCATTCCCAGGCCACGAGACAGAGCTCAGAGCAGAGGGCTGAGATGAAAGCAAAGGAGCTCTACCTCATGTGGAGCTCCTTTGAAGACACTTGCAGACTGGTAGATTGTTTCAGTCCAAAGCTTGATGTCTTCATTTTCCAACTCTTCTGCTGTCCGGTAGAGGGACTTGGGAACCAGCCCACCCTCTGGTACTTCACACTGAAACCAAAACAACATTAAAAATTATCTCCTGTGACCGTGTCATCATGCTCTCTGCCTGCCATCTTCAGAAACAAAACTTCAGCAATACTTTGGAGAAGGGGACAGTTTGAAAGTAATTTTACAGCTTGTACATGATACATATGTAATTCTTTTCACAATGATCTGGGTGAGATGTTTGCAGAACTGGACACCAGGGGAACAGATCTTGTACACACACAACAGCCAGCACCCCTGAAAAGCACTGTGCAAATGCTGTAATTATCATTTACACCACCTTACACTGAAGGAAGAAAGGAGACACTGCAGAATCCTGAGGAAAGTGGCAATAGTGACAAAGTCTGAAAAATAGAGCTACAGAGACCTGAAAGAACTGGGGTAGCTAAATTAAGAACGGATAATGGGGAGATACAGAAGTTTCCAAGCAGGTAAAAGGACACTGTAGCCAGGAAAGTTGACAGTTTTGAAGTTACAGCTGTATGACAGCTCAGTACTGGAAGTGATTATACAACTTCCCTAAGCAAACTTCTGTTTTAAGAAGCCTGCAGCAATGAAGCTGACAACAGGTTCCACAGAAGTGTCTGGGGAAGTAGAAGTGTTTGGTAACTGAATTGCAACAGAGAATTGAAGAGATCTCAGAGAAGTCATTTTTGTTCAAATACCCAGAAGTAAAAATGAAGCGAGAGACTCTACCACTGCCTGTAACTGGCAGGAAGTATTGTAGCAATTTGCTTTCTGGTAACATTCACTTTTGCTTACTTAAGCAGTGGATTTTGCCAGCTTTGAGCTCCAAATTAGTAACACTGAAAGCTACTGCTGCAGCAAAAAGCAGCTCACTGGAGATAAACATGTGCTCTACTCCAACACGTCTAACTGTACCTCATTATCATTTGAGACTCTATTGGAATACACACAGACGAATTTTCAAGTAGGGTACAGAAATTGATCTAGAGAGTGTACAGAGGCTGAAAGCCCAGCAAGCCTGTGTTGTCAAAAACTTTACGAAGGTGAAAAACACCTTACAGTATCAGTGAGATGTTAAAACGCCAGATCCAGCTGACACCCATGGTCTAGGCAGGAAACAGCTATCAAGGCATGTGACAAGGGGCTGAGAAATTACAGTATCCTGCAGTACAACATTTTTTTCTGGTTTGTTGGGGCTCACTGAACACCCTGTGTGAGGAGACTGGGCTGCCCCTTGAGCCCTGTTGGCAGATGTGCCACATTGTTTCTTGGGCTCCTCAGGGATCAGTTGTCTGAGGTGGCACAAACACTTTTGATCAGCTGATGGTGACAGCTCCTGCTCAGAGCTGTGCTACCGTATCTGCCTGAACTTGTCAGGGAACAGCCTATGGCTGTGAGCTGTGCTTGGCTATTTTAATAAGGTATTTGATACTCATCCTAGAGAAGCACTGTACTTCTCTTTTTAAAGTGGATCCAGAAAACAGCACTGAGCTTGGAATCCTACACCATAGCCCCACCTCCAAACTACACCGGGAATCACTCTGTGCTTTTTCCTCTCCTCTTCTTTGCTTAGAGGAGAGGAAAAATTAAAAAAAAAAAAAGTCACAAATAAGTTGCTATATGCAATAGTTTATATTCATACCATGCACTCTCCACCAAGGAAATCAGGGATAATTTCTTTATCGATGTAATCCAGCAGTCCCCCAGGACCCTGGTAGTCATTTCCAGCATAAATAAGGAATTTCTTTCTAGTGTTGTCATCAATGAATGGACTAACCTACAAAGAAAGAAAAAAACAATAGATTAGGCCCTCACATTTTTCTCAAGTCAATTTACATTGTTTTCAAGTCAATTTTGAAGGAATCCATTTGATCACACTAACTGTTACCATCCTGGTTATGCAAAGTCCACACTACAAACAAGTCAAATTAACCAAGTGTGCAAACAAGTTCTTGGGTTGTGTTTTTCAATCCACTGCAGGAATCCAATATAAAAGTTATGTTTCCAAATGGCAACATTGGCTGCTCGTACAGCCTGATCTCTGAAGTGCTTTTACAAACTGAGAGAACTGAGTAGTACCTTGGGCTTACACACATACCAGTGTCCAGAGAACTGGGAATACTCGAGGTGCTCTTAGGATAAGAAGACGACCCAGGGTCTCAGGGTAATTAGCTTCAACCACCTCAATGATTCTCAGCAAGGCCTTGACACCAGGTCTCCATAAATGCCTCATGTTCAAGCCTTCCAGATCTACTAGACAGGTCCAAGAGCTGAATTTGAGAAAGACAAAAATAAACAGAAAAATCTCGATAGCATCAAAATTCTCCTTGGTTATGCAAGTGCCCAACATGTTGAAATGTGTGGACCTTCTGCATGTTTGTTTTTGGTTTCAAATGTTTTACCTCCTTGCTTTGTGCTGCCTGTAGACACTGGAGTTCAAGGTGTGTGCAATGATCACTTTGCACACCCTGCACATTCCCCCACAGACATTTTAGACTCCAGATAAACATTTAGTTCACATGAAGCCAAAAAAAGATCCTGTCAACAGTCAGCCCAAACATTAAACCATTGCTTTTACTGGGAGATCAATTAAGTGGCCACGCTGCTGCTCTGAAGCAATTTAACATTCACAGTGCAGATTTCCCACTAACACACTGCAGTAACAGTGCCAATACACATCAAAACTAATTCTGTTGTCAGCTCTCAGGGAAGAAAGCTTTTTCTATAGGAAGAGATATGTTCTTAATACCAACTACTGAGCTGCAGCATGTGTTTCAGTTTCTTTCCAAGTTCAGGTCTCGCCCTGGGCACCAATTCAAGATTTACAGCTGTGTTGCACCAGCCAGCAGCCATTACATTATGCATAAGGCTTCTATGAAACACCAATCCCTTCTTTGTTTCACTTTAAATGTTTAATATGCAGCCCTTTAGGATTACGGCTACCAGTGAAGATCCAGGAGGCAGCACCTTTCACTGTTACACAGGAGACCTCTCCCTTGGATTTGACCCCTCTTGTAGAGTTAGGAAAGCAAGTTGTGTAACAGGGAAAGGATAAGCAGACACACCACACATCCCTGGACCTTACAGATTAGGGGAAGGAGGCAGAAACTGGAGAGAGTCCAAGACACATGGTATCTTTTCAGGGCTGGTTCTGCCTTCATTTCATACCCTTAAATCCATTTTGCCGTTACCACTTTCACAAGTGACCCCTACAAATGACTTAAAGATGGGCGAGCAAGCCACTTTTGACTGAACTTCACATGAAGTCATGCCAGAACCTGGAAAACTACATCCCAGGTTTCACAGGAGCCTCACGACCTCACCTTGGATCAAGAGCTGAGTAGCCACATATAATAAATGGAGAATACAAACAGGAACTGAGTGTAATGAGCCTTGGAGTGGACTAGAGAGGAAAAAGTGACAGGAAAGGCACACCTGAAATTACTGGAATGGTTATCCATGGTATTATCCTGGCCTGATTTTTTGGCAGCCTGTATCAATGCCTGTAAAATCCCCCAGAAACAGAAATGGGAGTTAGGCTGCATTGCTCTGCAGATATCCAGGACTCAAAGAGAACTGAAGTGTAACAGTCCCAACAGAACTTTTATAAGCACGAGACCAAAACTGCTGTGACAGGTGTTGTGTGTTCCTCAGGCTTCCCCAGGCACATTCCCTCTAGCACTAATTGGGAAGGCTCTTAATTAACTGTACCTATGCTTGTACCTCTGTGGGAGAGACAGTCTACCCTCTGCTCGTTCCACTGCCTGACATTCCCCCCACACAGCCCATGAAAGCAGGTAATTCCCACAGAGCAGATTTTACCTTATTGGCCTGCCAAATACTTTAGTATTCTCCTCACAGCGCCTCAGTCCTTCTTCATTTATTGAAAGAACCTGCACAAGAAAGAGTGTGGTTCAGAGAAGACAGTCTCAAACTTAGTAGGTGGGATAAAGAAAATATGTTTATATCCAAGGACTAATTAAAACTACAAGATCAAACCAGCATAAACTTTCTCCGCCCCATCAAAGAATGAACTAGAAATCACTACAATTATCCCTAATTACTCAGAAATTAAAGCCCCTTTTGAAATCACAGAAAGTAACCTTGAAACAGAACTAGGGCAAGCAAACAAAATTTAGTGTCTGCTTGGAAACACCACTAGAAGAGAAAAAGTAAAATCCAGTCCCTGTTTTCAATAGTTACTATGGCTGCTCCTGTCATTACCGGGAGCGAAAAAATGTTAGTGTAAACCTGGAATTCTGCCAGCTTTCTGCTTGGAAGCTGAGCAGATCCACAGTAGCAGTCTGAGAGATGCCTTTAGAGAAGGCAGAACTACAGGCAAGCACTTTTTCTTTAAAAATAAATGATTCTTATCCTTGGAGTACAGGCTGACAAAAACCTGAGTGTGGCATTTTCTCTTCTGTACAAGAGCAGAGACTGGAGTTTGAAGGCCTGCACAAGTACAGAAGAATCTGTGCAAATTCCAAACTGACAACCACAGGAGTTGCCAAGAACTCCACCTTTCCACCATCAGCCTGCAGTGGGAAAGAACACCCCAAGAACAGCTAGCAGGAGCTGTATTCCAGCCAAAAACTGATGGCCAGAGAGTAGAGCAGAATAGCCAGAGTGATGGATGCCATGGCAGAGGGAATTTCTAAATGAAAACAGCCCGCTGTTAGGAACACTCACGTAGCGCAGCAAGGCCTCCTCCCCCAGCGCTCGCACCAAGCCCTTGGTGTCCATCTGTCCCAGCCTGAGCACGTACAGCGGGCGCCCGTCTGCAGAGACACAAACCACCAATGTCACCATCACTCACACAGCAAGAGACATTGGAGAGAACCACTCCTGTGCTAAAAATTCGCATGGAAACAAAGCATAATAGTTAAATTCTTCTGGAAGAGGAAGAATCAGGAACAGACGGCAACATAAACATCACTCTGTGCAGCTACACCAACAGATAACCCGTAAATGAGCTGCATAACGGAGATATTCTGATTCACAGATACCTCTCTGACCTTCCAGGAAAGTTCAAAGGACTTCGAGTACATCAGTACACACTAGACCTTGGTATACACAATTAATGACACAGACTATTCTTAGCTTCCAGGACAGCACAGCTACACCCATGAACTGAAGCCTTTCCTGTAACTGCAGAACTGCAACGAAAGCTGTAAGGCTTTTATCACACGTGATACAATTCTGCTCTGGAGAGTTTACAGTAACCTTTCCGGAAAAACAGCCATCCTGACATCTGGGAATTAATGAAACCAAGCGTTAACCCAGAGCCTGCCCTCTGCAGTGTCTGCTGGAGCCACTCTCCAGCTCTGTCCCTGTACACTGTGCAGAACTGGCACACAGCCCCGCTTACGCAGGTTAAGCCTGGTGAGAACAGACTCTGCTCCAGAGATCAGCTTCAGCTGGACCCTCTGCTTTAGAGCCCAGCCTTTCCACAGTCATCTGCCTGCACACTGGGGCAGCCTGACACTGGCAGGATATTCAGACATTAAGCTAATTTACTGTGTTGGCTGAAATTGAGAATCAAAGCTTGCACTTCTGGCTCTTAGTTGTCCAAAACTGCTTCCAGCCTCCTCTGAAAGCTGTGATGCATTTTTTAACGCTTTGTTTCATCTACTCTAATACACAGGTTAAATAATTAGCAGCTTTAAAAAGTGAATATGTTAGGATACAACACAAAAACAAGAAAGAAAGGAAGCTTTCTACGTAAAAATCTCCCTCAAGTCCTGTTGTCTGTGCAGTTTCACTCCCCTCCAATAGCTGAAGAGAAGTTATCAAATTATCATTCAGTACTTAGGGACACAAGGAGAGAAACTGCAAAAAATACACTGTTTAAAAAATCAACAAACAACCAAAACTGCAGAGTCAAGGCAAGTTATTTATTTGGCAAAGGCGCTGCCCCCAAGGAAGTTCACAGTGTTTTATGTTTTATCAGGTGGACAAAAAGAAAATGTTATTTTAACATCAGCACACACTTATCTTGGAATGTACTGTTTAGATTTTGAAACACTAAACAAAAACTGCTATTAAGCTTCAGAGCAGATCTCTCTCCCTCCTAGACACAGATGCCTCCAAACCCAAACTAACAGCTCAGTAACCCCGGTCCACCCAAACGACACATGAAGGAGAGCCTCAGCTGACAGTGCTGTGTTATCACTGTACAATTTATATTCCATTAGAGCACTGTGATTTTAGAAAGACGTTAGATTGAAGCATTCCTGTCAAAATAAAAGCCACTCAGATATATAGAAAACTGTGCTAATTGCAAGCCAAAATAATAACTTCTTTTCTTTAGCACGGATAGCTCATTCTAGACAACATGCTTCATTATCATTGCTGCCTTTCCTTTAGAGCTAAAAGCCATACAGCATTCAGCCAGCTTAAGTTTGGCACATTTAGCGTATGTAGGAGGAAAGGAGCAATCCTAGAAAAGAGGGTTTAAAAAAAGAACCTACCACTGTAAAATTTTAAATTATAGAGAATTGCACAGTTCTGAAATTGTGTTTCCATTATTGACAAAGCCATGCTTTACTTGTGGGCATGCTGCAAGAGAGATCAAAGGAACTGCAGGGGAAGGGAGGGGGCACGAAGTTCACCACAAGACTGGAGAACTTCTCAGAAGAACATTAAACAAGCCTTTGATGCATTCTGCACCTTTCTGCTCACTGGCAGGACCCAGTTGTGTGCTGTTGAGAGAGGAAGTCTTTGCAAAGGACAGACAAGGAACGGGGCTGAAAGAGAGAACTTATTAACGGGTCTTTTTCCCTACAATCTTTACAAGCACATTCTCATTTTCCATTTTCTCAGTTTGAGGTCTGTCAAACCCAAAGCAGCAGGGAAGAGCCATTCAAGCTCTGTGATTAAACTTCTGCTGCATCCTCCCTGTCTCCTGGCCACTACTGCTGGCAGCAACCTGCCCTGTTTCATATGCTGCTTGTAAAAGGAAGAGCTGAGCAGAAACAATGGTGCCTGGTGGGAAAAGACTCAATCAGAGCACAGATCGCTCACAGTAAGAGATCATTTCCTTATCTAAAGAGCCCAGCTTGCCTCAAGCCACAAATTCCAACATGTTTCATTTCTGTGTATGTATTAGCAACAAGATCAGTGCACGATAAAGCACAGGGACAGGGGAATGTGTCAGGCTGTGGCTCACAGTACAAAGGGAATTCAGCCAAAGCTGCTTCTCTTCTTAAACAAACCTGCTCTATTTGATGTTTTTGCAACATTCCACTTCTCATCATTAAGCTGATTGTAATGCCAAATAAATATTCATTTATGCCATCAGCAGACTTATAAAACATCAGAAATAAATTGATTACAAAGATATACTTATTTACAAACATCTTTTAATCACTGAAAGAGCACACTCAGCACTTGCCTAACACCCTTGTAAGCATCTCAGAGCACTACAGAAGTGCAATTAATCACTTTTTTTAAGCTCCTGGCAAAGTAGACCAAAGTATGTCGGTATCAGTCAGAGAGACTGTGATCCAGGAGTCTGCCTCCAGCACCTAATGAGATGGCAAAGGCACTGGAACAGGCTGCCCAGAGAAGCTGTGGATGCCCCTGGAAGTGTTCAAGGCCAGGCTGGACAGGGCTTTGAGCAACCTGGTCTAGTGGAAGGTGTCCCTGCCCATGGCAGGGAGATGGAAAAACATTATTTCAAATTCCCTTTCAACTCAAACCACTCTATGATTCTAAGGATTTAAGAGTCTTTAGTACATAACAACTGACAAGTTCTAATCATCTTTCCAGTCATCTCTAGTTAACATAGGGACAACTATCACCTTTGATTCAAAACACAGAAAGGCTGTTCAATATCCATACCTTTGTCATGGTGATGCCAGCCTCCTGCATAGTAATCCTGGAGCACTTGGGGAGGATTCCAGGTGTCCAGAATATAATCCACCTGGTGCTGCTTACGCCACGTCAGTGACTGGCAAAGGATCTCTCTTGCTTTGTCGATGTTGAAGTCCCGGGCACGCAGGAATCTTAAAATGTGCTCATCCTTTGGGATCTATTAAAAAAAAAACAAACCAAATTTTGTACACAACGTTTGAAACAAGAACAGAAACTCAAACAATAGAAGCTGAAAAATGTGCAGCCCTGCACTGGCGCAAGAGGATGGTGTGTAACAGTGGGAGTTACTCAAGGAAGTCAGCCTTTGTTTGAAACAAAATCATGAGCCCTATCAGGCACTGCAGCTACCTTCATAAGGGTTATAAAAATTTCATGAACTCTAATGTAATCATTTCCACCTGTATGACCATACCAAGCCAGTCCAATTTAAATAAATCAGGACAGAACACAGACTGTATTTTATTGTTAAGTAAGAGGAAGCTGAGACACACATGCAAATCACAAGGCACTGGAAAAACCCCAGCCTTGCTATCAGTGATTTAACTGGTTCCACTGCTACCAGTGTTTCAGTATTACGAGCATGATGTTTGGCCAAAACAAATAAATGCAAAAATAAGGTCATTGTAGAAACCAGGAAGACTTGTAAAACTGATATTATTCCCCTGTGGCAGTTTAACTGACATTCTGAGAGGCTTTAATGCTAATTATTTAAGCACCTTAGCTGGCAAAGTCAGCTGAACAGTCACAATGAACTCCTCCTATTGTCACTGCTTAAATTTAGGTTTTGACCATGTTGAGCCAGTTGACAGGAGCAGTCAGCCCCAGGGGCTGTGGCAGGACATTTCCCCAGGCCCACCCTGCGTGTCCCACACCCTGAGCCACGCGACACCCCCAGTAACTCACTTTGCCTTTGTGCGTCTCCTGGAGCCACTGGCGCAGGCGGATCAGGCAGCTCTCCTGCATCGGGGTCAGGTCCCCCAGGTACCTCTTGATGTAGTCTGCATCCAGCTTATCTGAAAAGAGATTACAGGTGATCAGAGCGCTCCTGAACTGACCTAGGCAAAGCACCAAGTGGTCTGATTTGCTGCTGTCTCAAAGTGGTCGCTGTGTTAGGCTCAGTCAGAACTGAATAAAGTTCCTTTGAATGGATGAAAAATGAGCAAGACAACAAACACAGTCATCTTTATGAAGAAGATAAAATTCTCCTTCTGCAGCTAAGGAAGAAGCAAAAGCAGACATTTGTAAAAGCATTTTGCCAGTATACTTAGACTCATCAATCCACAGCACCATTGGGCTTGCTGCTTCTAGAAATACTTAAAAGAAGCTCTGATCTCCCAGTGCAAGAATTTTCCCAAATTCTCAGAAGACTGAGTCCAGTAAAGTTCCAGCTGTTTCCTCTCCATTTTTCCTACAGTTATAGCCATCCCTGAATTTCAGGGCAAGAAGCAGACTGTTCATTTGCAACCCACTGAACAGCAAAGAGGTTTTTTGCTCATACCTGATCTCCACTCATGAGTTCAGCCTGTAACAGCTCCCTGGGCTGTGCCACATGTCACTGCTTGCTGAGCTCACACTTTAACACTGCATGTTACCAACCAAAGAGCCAATGTGGAGCTCCTCAGCCGCCCAGGAGAAGCTGCCCAGTGCTGAGAGCCTCTCCAGTACAAAGCATCCCAGTAAAACATGTCAGACCCCCGTACCATCCGGCGTTCCTGCGGTGGGCTCCGGGGGGCTGCTGGAGGTGTTGAGGATCTCCTTGTTGTTCAAGCCCTCCTTTGTGGCAGATTCTGGGATATTAATGGCAGGTGACACTGGTCTCCTTGGGTGGGATGTGCTGCTCTCTGATTTACATGCAACAGGAGGAGTCCAGCGAGGAACAAAAGTTATTCCTTCTTCCTCCAGCTGCTTCAGGTAGTATTCTATTATTTCTTTTCCCTTCAAAAAAGAAAAGTTACTTCAGGTACTGAAAAACTCACCTATTTAGACATAGAAAGGATTGGGCTGAAAACCCAATTAAATGATCAGACTTCTGTAAAGATTCCACTTGAAACAGCCCCATACAGACACACTGCCCCAGGCTTTTAACAAAGCAGTCCAGCTTTCTGAGCAGAGCAGGCTGTTACTTAGCAGCAGCCTCATTGTCTTTTGGTAACTTGGAGCCAGGCACATCCTTCCTAATTGCAGGCTCACCTTTTTAATATTGCTGGTGTACTGCTTCATGGCAATCTTCTCCACTGTGCTTTCAAAACCAAAAAAAGATTTGATATCCAGACTTGCTGACTGTTCAAAACAGGTCCAGTCTTCATTGTCAGGATGAACCTGTAAGTCAAAAGATCATACAGCTCAGTTACTCCAGGTAGAGGTTTTCTCCCCCTCACAATATTTGAAATGTTTCTTATTTTACAGGTTCACACGGTCAAAAACATTCAAGTGGAATTTGCAGTGTCTTTCTTCACTTGCAAAACACAGTTGGGAAGAGGCAACACCAAAGGACAAAAAGATGGGAAGACCTCCTATGGTCCCATGGCTCCTTTTTTTCGTCTTAACATGAAAAGGGAGGGTGGTGAAACAGAAGTGCACCAGCCAAGAGCCAGAGGACTGCACATTTGTACACTGTCTCAGTCTAGATAAGGGCTGGGACTGCAGAGTGTCTGTGGAACAGGGTAAAAGCCTCCACAGTGAACTGTGCTGTGGCTGATAGCCCAGGGCCAGCTCAGCCAGGCTGAGCCCTGCAGCAAAGCCAGTGCGAGTATCCCCAGACACTGCAGTCCAGATGTGTTTCCAACAGACCTCATTGACCTAGGAGGTGCTTTAGCATTTTGTAGAATGTAAACTGTCTCAGTCTGTTCTCCCATGATAATGCCACAGACAGAAGTGCACACTCCTCACTCAGCTGACACCTTCCCTCTTAGCTTATCTCTTGGTTTACTGACACGATCCTGAAACAGACTTTTAGTTGGACTTGATCTTAATGGTCTTTTCCAACCTAAACAATTCTATGATTGATGCTGACCCTGTTACTAAAAGCTGTTTTTTAAACTCTCTTCAGCTAAAACAGATTTGTTCAAGCAATTTCTAGGCTGGGCTCTGAATTTGTCATTATAAAAACATCACGAAAGGCTGGATTTCTGAGCATGCAACTGGCCTGATGCCTTAGGGTTCCCCTCCCCCTCAAAACATGCTAAAATTGGCTAAGAAGAGGATCAACACTTTATAAGGAGACAACTACAGAAAAAAAAGTCCTTTTCTCTTCATTTTCTGCTTCTGCTTTAGGGAACCAGAGGTACAAGAATAGCTTGCACAGCCTAAGTAACTACAAATCATAATAACATAATTTAAGAACCTTCCTGTATTTTCATAAATTCAATTATAATTACCTTTAATAAAAATTAACTTCTAGAAACAATTTATTCTTCCATTAAAAATCTGGTTTTCTATTTGCCTACTAATTTCCTGATTGAGTAGAGCAACGGCAAAGAGAACTGCTGTGTTCTGTACATGTTTACCACATGCACTATAATGTATAGCACTTCCCCTGTTTAAACAGAGCTTTCACATAAAAGCTGCTGGTAAGTGGAAGAGTATTTTTTAACTTGCCCTGGAAATAACAGCAGAAATAATTTTAAAAAGATTAGATAATAGTGTCAAGTGGGCTTGACGCCCAGTGATCTTTTAACCACAGGTTAAACACAACAGAAAATGTTATGACCTGTACATAAAAAGACTGTGCAATACAGATAAATCAGTTACATTTGTTAGCTCTGATCTGACCTTTAACATCAATTTGAAGTTCTACTGCTACAGAATATGCTATAAGAGCCCACAAGGATGGGCTGAGCCATTCAGAAATAAACCATGACCAGAGCAGGGCAGCAGGCCTGTCACCAGACCCCTCTGCATCAACATTTGCACTGAAGACCAAGAACAACGAAAAAAGATAGGTTAAAACATAGCTGACTCAGTGAACTTCTGTCTGGGCTGAGCAGAAGGCAAATCAGCTGAACTTTCCCTTGGCAGCTCTGTCAGGGTGTCAGCAGCCTCACCAAGTCCCACACTGCTGCTACAGAGCACAGATTCGCCTAAACAGAGCTGTCAAACATAGCAAATTATGTTGTGTTCTGCTCTCTGAGAAGATGCTCTAACAAGAGGGTGCCAAACGTGTCTCAGTTCTTGAGGCAAGCGTGTTACATTTATCACTAACAATTATCACTCAGGGTGGTGTGTTGGTTATCTTTTCTTGCAAGGCAAAAGCCAGAACAACCCAAGTTCTGTTTGAGTCTTGAGATTTAAGCACTGCCTTAGCTCCATCTGCAGCCCCACCAAGAGCCTGTTACTCACTGTGTAGGAGCAGTGCTCATTAATGATGACCCTGTTAGAGAAGGTTTCATTGTAGGCTTCTATATGCAGAGTCCTTTCTCGCCTGTTCAGAGAGTTCTTCTGGACAAAGTAGACATAGTCGACCCCTGCAATCTGGGGACGATGGCAGAGATTCTGTTAAGGTACAATACTCATGTGAAGAGATATCCAGAAGCACAAACCAGGCAGTTCAAAGCTCATCACCTTTTTCAGCAGCCGTGGTGCATCAATGTCCAGCTTGCAGCGCCGCTCGATCACATGGATGGCCTCATCCTCACTCTTGTACTCATTTACAGTGTCACTGGCTACAAACATGGGGATCAGAGGGCACGTAGGAAACCTTCTTTCATATGCCTGTAACGATGGAAAGAGAACAAACAACCATCACCATTAATTCCTGAGCGTGTACTTAAGAGTTCCTTCACCAGCAGTTGGAGGCTCAATGCCCCTCAGAGCTTCTGTGGAAGGGGCTGAGCCTTCCTGAATCCACATTAGAGCTGAAGGAGTCACAGTGCATTCCAAACAATCCATTCATTAATATGTTCCTTTCCAGTAAGACAATTTTTAAACCACACAAAATAACCCATTCCTCCCCTCCCTCCGAAAAGGAAGTTATTCATTCTGTACCATGACAACCCCCTTGTCAACAGGAACAGGAAAATCAGACCCTCCAGTTCTAAAATACCACAAGACAAAACAATTATGTGTTGGATTAAAAAAACCCACTTACTAATTACCGGTGTTTCACCAAGCTGTCTAGAGGGATTTCATACAGCTCCCCAAGGTCTAATGAAAACATTTCAAAAGCTATTTCTTAAGCTAATAGAGCTCTCAAGCTCCCTGGGCACCGAGTGTTCCTAATGATTTCATTGCAGTTTATCAGCTCACAGTTTTGTCCAACAACAGTCAGTCTAATACAATGAGCTCATTTCACACTTCTTAAAATGTAAAACTTCTTGCAATAATGCAGAGCTAGCAACAGCTTTGACTTTGGTTAAAGAATACAGTCATGTAAATAAGTTCATCTCTTAAATACTTGACACACAGAGAAAATGGTATTAAATCAGACATAGACAGGATAGTTAAGGATCTGGGATCACTAAAACAAGCAAGAGGAAAAGGGGTGTTATCCCCATTAGTAAACTTATTGAATTTTAATTTTAAAACCACTGTGGCTGGAGGATACATGACAATTGTTATTTTTGCTCCTTTTCTTTCATAGTCATTAATGTATCTCTGCTTCTCTTTGGCATTTTCCTTTTTCTCACAGGGTAGCAGTGAAACAACTAATTCTTTAGCCTGCTTTTCACACTGTGAATTCCTTCATTTTTGCTGTTATCAGAACCTCACTGACTTTGGTGAAGACGCAGGATTTTTCAAGGTGTCCCAATGCACAAGAAAGCTTCCATAAAGAAAGTCTGAGAGAACATCACAAAACAACTCTTTAAAAAAGAAGTAAAATATCCACGCTGTCCTTTTAGATATTTTAACTGCTCTGAAAACAGCTGGGTTGCAGCACCAACAGGGAGAGGGTGTGGAACAAAACAAGCAGCAGCTGCATGAAGTATGCAATGGTGGGGCTGGAACAGGTCTCTTAATTCTCCCTTTAGAACAATTAAAATATTTCAGTTTATTATCCATGTTCAAACTTAGTTTGAAGGCAGTGTTACCATGGTGACAGTGGTCTAAGGCACTAAAAGAGTGCCAGCTTTCTCCCCTTGTGCATATTTTCAAACCATTTTTGCAGCATGACTGTCCTGAGTTCATAAAGCGCCTCTGTAAGGCAGCAGAAGTGCAGCCAGGGAAGGGGTTACACACACTCCCTGCTTCAGGCTTCATCTGTGCACAGCTGGTTTGGTTTAACTGAAGAATAGCAGTAATTCCTGGGCTCAGAGATGTGTGCACAATAGCAGTGACAGAGCATTAGTGTTGTAACACAATAGACAGCAGCGGGGGAGAAAATCTTCCAAAACGCCAACACAAAGGGAGGATGGGTCCTATTAACGTGGTATAAGAAATTTCTTTTGTCCTATTGGTATGGCAAAGAAGTTTCTCGTTTCTTTTATAAGGCTCTTGTTCTGGACAGACGGCTGTACATTTTAGTTGCGCATGAGTATCTCAGCCCTCTCCCTGAAAAGGCTCAGCATTCTTTCTAAATTTATCTCTGTTTTAACTGCAATTACTGTAGTTAAACACTGTTAAAGTCAGAAAAAATAAAACATTTCCAGAAGGAGCAGAATTTAGAAGTATTTCTGGTTTTCAGATTGCTTCATTTAATACTTTTACTTTACTTGAGGGCTTTATGTTACAATTATTTTATAGACGGTAGAGCAGGGGCCGTAGGTATCTAAAATTTTTCAAAGTCTTTTTTACATTTGGATGACAAGTTTTGCCCATCTGAACAGCCTCCTTTATGCCAAAGCCTTTGTAAGTCTCCTTCATTGCACATATTGATGCTTTTCTCATCTCAGTCCTCCAAACACTTCGTGTTTATCCTGTGAACATTTGCAAATCAGAGCATTACCTGCTCCTGTTTGTTGAACTGTGAACAAAAAAATGCCCAAGAAGAATGTGTTGTTTCAAACGGAAAGACTGAATTGAATGTGTTCAATTTGGAAGAGAACAAAATAATTATCTGCCAAAAGCTGGCAAGCTGAATGCTTACAGCAAAGTACTTGAGGGTTTCCAAGAGATTAAGAGCGACTTGGGATTCTTTCTCCCTAAAGAACATACACACAGAAAACTGTTCACAGTCAATTTTATTGGGCTCTTAAATTAGGCTGGTTTTATTTCTTTATGTCCCACTGCCAATACGTCCTTGTAATGCACCATTTCTCAGCACAGCCCTGTTTGAATAAAAGGTGATTAGAGCAAACCATGACCACATCAAAATATTCAATCTGATTTCCCTCACAGTGGGCAGAAAAAAGCTGCTAAAGGCTACAGGACACTGACAGATCTCCTTCACCAAGAACCAACCCAGCACAGGAAGAAAAACTTGTAATTTGTGGTACAACACAGCAAGAACCACTTGAGTCAGAGCAGATTTGCATGGCCAAGACTGGAGCTATTAAAGGAGCACGAGAAGATTAAAGAAAGATCAAATGCCGCTTTTATTTTCCAATAGAACTGAAGGGATTTTGCAGCGTTACTGGAGTGTTTTGAACCAGAAATTTTGTCTCAAATCCAGCTCTGCAAACAGGAAATAACTAACTGCATTATGCACTATTCCTCCAGCAGGCTGATAAAGCAGAGTTTATTATAAAATGCTGCCCATTCCTTGTCACCATGACAGTGCTGTGGTTAAACCTGGACAGATAGGTCTCTCTTTACAATTAAAATCAGATATTCCACACCTTTGTCCCAGTGTTCCAATTTCACTGTACAGATACAATTGAAGACAGTGCCTCAGCTGCACAAAATCCCGAAGGACTCCATGCAGGGGTGAAGTGCTGCTGCTGTAGCACCAAATGCACCCAAGAATGGTGCAAGGATATGCCACTGTTTCTATCTGCCCGTCACATTTAGCGCACAGGGTGTGTGGAGACTGACATGGAGCACAAGCCAAAAGCATGGATGTGCTCATCCCCAAACCCTTCAGCTGCTGCTGGGCTTGACATGAAGTCACAACACCTCCTTGGCTGAGACACCTGTGTACAGATCTTTCAAAAAATCATTTTGAGCCTGCAGTTCCTCAATAATGTACTTCTACAATTTCCCACCAGCCTCTAGAACATTTGTGTACTCTTGATACACTAGAAGCTGCATTGTGCATCAAGAAAAACACAGTCTGGTGAAGCAGCTTGAAGTGCAAATTTAACTTTCTTAATGCATGTTAACAGCAAGAGCACTGACAAGCATAATTTCAACCAAAATAGCACTGTAATAAAGCTTCTTTTCCAACTGCTTCCCTTAGCAACTCATGCTCAGAGTAGAGTCAAAATAACAGGATTTATTCCACTTTTATCCTTGCTAGTATTTCAGCTGAGTGTGAAGACATGAAAGCAATTCAGAAGCCAGACTATTTTAAACCCATTGCAGTCATTTCTCATAGCCAAGGGAATTGTACTTGCTGCCGCTGCCCTTAGATTCTGGAATTTTAATATCAGGAAAAATTAGTTTCTTTCAAAATACCACCTTTAAAACAGCACTTAGGTATGGCCCCAACTCAGTTTTCAAAGATTTCTGGCTTTTTGCTTCTCAAACCATGCCTAGGGCTAATAAAATACCTTGATAATAAGCATGTGCTCAGTCTTCAGTGGGGAGAGTCAGTCATTTTTGCAAATAAATTACTCAGCTTCTCTGGCCAGATTAATATATTCCCAGTCTTCAGCCTTCAAGGATAGGGATTATTTAGTATTTCCATTACATGAGTCAAAACTAACTTCTGTACTTAAAAGAGGGAAAAAAATATTCCAAGGAATCTCTTCTAGCAGGTGAATCCTCCAAACAGAAATTCTAACCTGGTGGAATAAGGAGGAATTTCAATTACACTTTAGAAAATGAAGCATATTGAGTGCTTTAACAGCTTAATGGCATGAATCAAGCTGTTAAGATGTTTTATTTCTTTTTGATGTTTTCTATCTGAAATTGCTGGAAGAGCAGCATTCCTAGAGCAGCATCATATTCTCCAAGGACACCTCAAGAGAACTCACAAACAGATTCATCCTGGCAGCCCAATCTCATCCGCAGCACTCGGTGCTAACTTTAATTTCTGCCTGCAGCACCTGACCATGTGTGGGTACCAATCTGCAAGTACATACCAACATTCCTTGTGCTCTCCTATCCACTTCCATTGTGTGGGATTTCTGAATTATTCATAAACGCACAAGAAACAAGAAGGGTCACTCAAGCAGGATGCTGCCCTGGCTCGAAGGCTGCATTTCAGCAGCCTGATCATTCCTGTATCCCTTCCTCGCCTTGCATTAGAGCGCTGCAGATCAATAGGAAAAGCAGTGACTCATGGGAGGGCAACCAAGAGGTTTCAACTTCTTGGCAGCTGAACTTGGAAAGAAACAATTCTGGATGAACTCTCACAGATCAGCAAATAACTTTTCATGCCCTGTATTCTGCTGTTCAGAGCTTTCTACCACTCCCTTTGCAATGCATACATATGTATAAAAATCACGACATTTGTTCAAAGCAGTATAAAAATCATGAGACTTGAACAAAACAGTGTGATCTCGGTGCCAGTGCCTCTGAGGGATGTTAGCTCACATGGGAGTGATCAGCTTGGGGGCGTGTGTGCAAGAGAGCAGATGGTTACAGTGGATACACCTCAAAGCTCCCGAAATAGGGGGTTTGGTAAGGTAACACTCCCAGGCACGGGGAAGAGGAAACGTGAACTGAACTGCACGTTGGGGAAGCACAGACATCTCTAACATACAGGCAGTCAGCTCTCTGGGAAGAAACTCCCATGCGAAAGCAGTTCCGGAAGGACAAGTCCTCCAAGGACATGTTCAGGGTCCCAAGCAGGCCCCTGCTCCCAGCAGCACAGCTACCCTTTGGCTTTGTGCAGTGACCTTCCCCCTCAGATCAGCCCTCCACAGCAGCCCGTGCTCAGAGGACAATTAAGTGGTTTTTCTGTCCACTGTGTTTTCACTTCATTAAATGTTCTCATTTACAAAGAGAGGAGTTATTCTCTCATTGCTGGGAAACAAAGGCTGCTTGGCAGCCACTCAGTTCTAGAACTCTCTCTGGAAAAGACTGAGAAGGCTTTAGTTACACAGACTACAGATGAGGCTTGTGGGGACTACAGCCAACCCACCAGCACGAGAGAGGCAGAGCCAGACCTGTCAGTGAATGGCTGTGTACCATCTGAACAAAAATTCCCTTTATGCACCATTCCTGGTCCTTGACAAATATGAGGTAGTTTAACAGTCCTTCGACTTCTCTGTAAATCTTAGCCCAGTCCATGCCATCAAAGTATGACTAGTCAGAGCATAGACCACACTATGGCTTACTTTAAAAAGGGGAAAAGAAGAGTTTAAGCCTTCCATTGCAATTTCTACTTTTAAAAGATGTTTAAAAGTGTTCAAATTAGAACTAGAACAAATACACTCCCCCAAAGCTTTTCCAGCAAGATTCACCAATGGTGAACCTACTGCCTATCAGAGCAAGATCAACAAACAAAATGTTTGCATAACAATTTACCACTGAATTGGATTAAGCAATTAGAAAGTACATCAGGAAATACCTTGTGTGGAAGCAATTTGAATTAAAAATAACTCTTCAGCTGAAAGAGATACAGCAAAGATATTGAGAATTAAGACAAATGAAACAGGCAGCAAGCATCCATTAAAAGGAAGGCTCTGTTCCATCTTGGTTGTTAAGAAACCAAATCACAATGCCCCACATTTGAATATACCTTGAATACATTAATTTTGGAACAGGAAAAAAGTCTTCCACTCTATGCAGTGCAGAGCAGAATTGCTGGATAGGAAAATCCAGGAAAAAAAATTGCACAACTGTCCTTTCTCCCCATCACTCTTTCCTACAACCGCATCCTGACCTGTTTTCACTCTGTCCACCTTCTATCCTCCCTCCATTACAGTCCAAAGGCATTTGTAGCCATGTAGTGGCTGTACTACTACCACTGTAGTGGTACAAGCCACTCAAGAACAGGATAGACTGTTTTCGCCCTCTGTTCCCTGGTACAAGACAAAATTTGACCATCTAAGTATTAACGTGTATTAATGCCTATTAAATGTATCCAAGATAAAATAATCCTTCTGTAAGCTACACCGACAAATCAATAGGACAAGTCGATATCGGTAAGACAAACACTCTGCTCCATTTTAGAGTCTAAACAGGTCCTGTTTGCAACACAAGCGTAAGAAGTGATACTGACATGGAACTTTCTAACTAAACGATCTTTAGAGCATTAAAAGTGGAAGTTTACAGCACTATTCATATCCAGTCTTCCAAAGCAAAACATTCCCAAGTAATTGCCCAAAATGGCCCAACTCCTTCTACTTTGCAGGAGTACATTCCCACCTTAAAGTTCATAAACCATGGAGTTAGTTTAAAATTTTCATTTAGTAGGCTGTGAAAGTTTTATATAATTATGCATCAAATCCTTGAACTACAATTACAATGGCTTTTGTTTTTGAAGTTCTGGTTTTGGTTTTTTTTTTTTAACCACACAACCACATTATTATACAAATTATCAGACAAGTACTAACAAGAATCTACTCTGCACAGATGTTGTTCATGAGTTGTAATTGAAGGTTAATTATTTCTCAAACAGTGAGAGAAGCAATCTTGAAAAACAACTTTGGATGTTCTCCAAGGCAGCAATCAGAGCTTTCAGGTAGAGTATCTGGGAGGAGAAATTGTCAGTGGCTCAAAAACTTACTGCAGCATGATATTCAGATTCTTCAAATGCCATATTTATGATGTTGCACTGAAGGGGTGCTCAAATTTACAGCCCAGGTCTTCTGTTCAGAAGATCCAGGAGAGGCTCCCCACACTGAGTGCTGACCTCACAGATATTACAGGACCCTGCACAGTCTCCAAGCACTCCCTGGGCTTTGAACACCCACAGCTGTTAAATAACCCACGCCCCAAGCAGCCCTTACGCCCTACAAACACTGAAGGTCACTGCAGAAACCTCTTCATTAACACCACTAGGGCTTCAGTGGACCTTGTTGGAGCATGAACTGCTAGAAGAACTTGTTCTATACAGTATCCTTGACTCAAGGAAAGCATCTGAAAGCGTAACTGGCTTAGCAGCCAGCAAATTGAGCTTCCTCAGCTCACCTCTCCTTCTGTGGAATGGAAATGAAATACCTGAGAAATTCTCCATTAAACCAGGAGTTGAGGAAAATAAAGCCATCTGTAAGCAGAGGTGAACAAGAAAACATTTCTTTTCCTGGCATTTACCAAAGCCATTAAATTCTTGCCACTGACAGCCCCCTGTCACTCAACAGTCCTGCGTGGAAGAAAAGGTTTTATTAAGAGTACAGAAGAGTGTAATCCCTACTCATCCTTGTCTTCTTTTGATGCTTACACTTGTTTAAGAGGTTCTCTTGATTTAATCAGGTTTCACTGAAAAGGATTTCAGGCTCTACACTGCTATGAACAACCCACTTGTGCCTTGCAATGTCCACACAGAAAGAGAAAGAAAGGATGAGCAGATTTATTACAATACATTAAAATTCACCCCTAGCTTAACTATATAAAACCTCAGATTTTATTACTTCATATAAAAAGAAGAGGGCAAGGCTGTTCTTTCCATTTTTACATTAACCTGTATTAGAAGCCCACAGCACTTTCCAGTTAAGTAAATATCCAGTTAAGTTTCTTGCACATTTCAAATAGACTCTACCTGTTAAAGTGATCTTGTCTTCGGTGGATGTCACCACTGAACAAACAATACCTATTTGTTCTACCAAGTAGGTTAACAGCCCTGCCACGTGCCAAGCAGGCAATTTGCTGCTCAAATCCTAGAAACACAGCAAGAAACCTCCCAGCCTCACATCCATTCTGCAAATTCCTGAAAACAATGAGGACATCGCCCATGACCACTACAAAATAACTCAGTATACAGACTAAACTCAAATTCAATAACTACTTTGTGATCTTGTAAGAAGGGCTTTGATTCAGTAAACTAAAAATCTCTATGGAGACAGGAAGTGGCAGAGAAGTTATTTTGTGCTTTAGCTCCACTAAGTTACTCTGAGATCATAAAAATTGAGACAATTTTTTGTTGGCTCCTGGCTTCAAACAGCACTTACGACCACTCATCCAAAACACATGAGGGATGTAGATGGGGAAGCAAAACAACCTTTCAGAACAGAGCCTTATCTCCACACAGCTCTGCAGACACAGTCCAGGCTACTTCACAGCTATTTAATCTCCTCCAAGTCTTCTGCAGTGCAAAAGGAACAGCTTCATCTTAAATTTCAGGGATAATCACATTTCATACGCACAGCCAGTCACAAAAATCATGAAATACCACTGAAATGGTGTTATAAAGGGAACTGCAGCCTGATAGCTCACAGAGTGCTCCTTACATAGCACATCACACTCCACCTTGGACTTCTGACAGCAGGACCTGTCACAAGTTAAACTGCTACAAAGCACTACCAAGTAAAAGCAACTGCACCAACACACCAATACAGGCATTTCTGTTCATCTCTGTGGTTCAGGCAGCATTTCCATGGTTACAGTGTTGATCGTTATCGGCTTTAATTACACTCTAAATCCAGACCAAATAGCAACCCTGCAGGCCAGGACCTGTAACCTGGCTTTGAGTCCCGTGAGGCGGAATCCATTCGGAATCATGAACTCATTCTGGTTGGAAAAGACTATCAGGATCGTTGAATCCAACCATGAAAATTGACCAGTCCCGCACTGAAAATTCAGCACACTGTTCATTACACCCTCCAGGTCATTGCAAAAGCAATCACTGAAACTGGACAGATCTGCAAGGAAACCAGGTACAGCATTCACACCATCTGCCCAGACTTCGGTACCCATTTTCATTTGTCTTGCATGCTTAAACTTCTTTCCTTTGAGGCCATGATGCAGAGAAAGCATCAGGAGTCTTACTGAAACCAAACCATTCCTACTGCACAAAACATGACCCCAAACCACGTGGACTTTGGGACATTATCTCAGCTGTCAATCACAGGATACTGCTTGCAACAAGTTGACCTCTGGTAGCTGTTGCACAGAATTTTGGAGAAATTCAGGTCAAGAACCAACCAGATAGGATTATGCAAATTAGTATCACTTTCATGAACAGGGTTTAGAAGTAATCTTCTATTGCTATTAAGTTATAGAAGACATCAACCCCTGCCTTAAGAGGATGGTAACAATTTTATGGAAAAAACATTTCCTTGGAGCAATTCTAAAAGTTTACACACATTTCAGAGTTTTAGTTTACATTTTCTGCAAAGAAGTGCTTTTTCTTCTACACAGTGTACAAACCAGAAATCAAAAGGATTTCACAGGCAACTTACTGAAAGAATGCTCCATTTAGACAGCACCTGCAACTAAATATCAGTAAAATGCTCAGCTTATCTAAGGAAATACTTGATAATATATGTTCATTAAGCATTCTTGACAAATTTGAGTTATACTAAAAAACCCCATCAATTTGCTTAAAAGTGTCCAAAACCAAAAGTAAGGAAGAAGATAGAGGAAAAGGCAAAAAGCAGGAGCAAGGAGTTTCTGAGGGACAGGAGGGTCTGCAGCAAACTTCCTCAGTATGGCAGCATAAATGTGTTAGCTACAGAGCTAAGGAATCTCAGCCTTGGTGTTCAGTGTTTTCAGGCATGAATAAAGTTACTTTAATACTTTAATATTTCATTACAATAATTTAGGCCTGATAAATAAAGCAGGAGATTCAGAACAGGTTATGATGCAATCTTCTAGGTAAATGGAATTTTACTGATAGTTCACTGTTGAGCTATGCATCTGTGGTCACCAACTCACCAGACTAAGCAAAGAGCCTCTCTCCTGCACCACAAAAAACTAGCCAGACACAGAAATATCAATTCTCTTGAGGGATGTGACCAGTCAAGCCACCCACGCAGGCTCTTTCTACATAGATCTCTATTTTATCCCCCTCAGTGTACCCTTCCCATTCAACATCTGGGCATTTTCATTTGCATTCAGTGTGGTTGTTGGAGAAAAGTGCTCAGAGAAAAGCTTTACTAGCAAAATTACAGTGGCCTGACATTACATGGAATGATACTGGAAGGGAACTGGCTCATAACCACCTAAGAACCACTTTGCTATACACAGAGATTCCATCTTCTTCCAGATAAAAAATAAAACTTCAATTATTTAATGCAATTTTGTTAACGCAGTTTTGATGGTAAAAGGTACACCAATTCAGCAGGTAGAACAAACTGGGGATAAAGGATCTGGCCTGGAGACAAGGGCTAGCATTCCGTCTTCTATCTGTAAAAGACGATCTTTGATAACCACAGACGTGCCTCAACAGGACTTTAATCTGAAGAGTGGTTACTTTAAAACAGATCTGAGTCATCTGTGGTTTGCTTAAATAAATTTGCACAGGTGGAATTGTATAATAATTGATTATTGTATGGGAGCCTAAATGTCCATCTTCAGAGGACACTTTAGTCGGAGAGCAGGATAGAGGAGAAAGTGGACAGCTCATGTAGGAGTTTCAGAGTTACGCTTGCTTTGCCTTCCAGGCACACACAAGAGAATCATTCATTCTCTTCCTCCCTTTGGGAAGTCCAGAGAGCCTGAAAGTGCCCAAGAGCCACTCTCCACTAAAGAGTGAGCAAGCCGAACTTCAACTCCAGCCTCTGCACAATCTTGAGACATGAATCTCTAAGATGAGAAGCTGCAATAGAGAAGTTGGGCAAGTACCACTCCTGCCTCAAGAAAAAGAAAAGGTTAAGGACAGAAATCCAACAACCACACTGAATGCAAATAAAATAATTTTAATCTTCCTTTCCTTTGGAGTAAGCTGGGAAAGCCTGATCATCCAGGTTAGGCTGTCTTATGACTGAGAGACCAAGATCAAATTGCTGGTTAGAAAACAACTGACATGGCTCTGGTCTAGACTGAAGGTGGAACATCGAGGACAGACTTTACAGCTGTGCTGCTCCAAGTTGTTCTTCAATATACACAGACCTTACCTGACCTAGTGTGGGCAACAGCAATATCAGATGGACTTGCAATTTCACTGTAACTTGTTTATATCAAATGCATTTGCAACACTGTTCTATGTTCAGGTAAAAATGCCTGCCCTGTCCATGTTCCAAGCGGGACAGATGGAAATCAGTCTGGCCCAGAAGCCACGTAGCTCCAGGCATAACACTTTGTTCAACAGAATGTGCCCTACAATTAAAGTCAACCTCAGTAGTTCCTATGAGAGGAAACTTGGCTTCTGACCCCAATTGCACAGGACACGACTGTTTTGGCTCAAGGTTAAAGCACTCTGGAGAAGAGGCTGACCTCCAAAAGAGCATCACAGCAAAGGCTGGCGACAGGCCAGGGAAAGCTTAAATGCCTGGAGACCGACATGTGATTACTGGGGAATGTGAGCTATTCCCAAGCACTTCCTATTTCTCTGCAACACAGGCAATACACAGCCCTAAACATAACACAGGAACATATCTTTCTGTGAATTTTTTAAGAGACACACATAAAAATGACTGTAAACCATTAAGCTTGTCCTACCATTTCTTCTAATTAGCATTCCTTGTCTTACAGCAGCTGAACAATCACAGCCATGCTCTGTGCTGCCAACAGGCATCTCAAAGGCACAGGGTATTGTCACACCGAAAGCAGAATTTGGTACTTGGCTTCCCCTTTCCTTTTCCAGTTAACAAAATAGATGTCTGGCTCCTCTACAGTCTGTTTTTTAAAATTCATCTGCAATCCCACTGTGTCCACTGAGGATCTATTTTTAGAACAGTCAAATATTCCTTGCTGCTCTATTGTACCACGCATAAGTCTCACTTTTATGAGTCCTATAATTAGTATTCGTCTCTTGTTTGGTGTTAGAATCACAGACACTTTCAATAAGAAGGTCTGTTACAACATGTTTTAACATCTGGAATACGTTAGGCTATTTTAAATAAAATTATTACTGTGCAGACAAAATCTAATTTATGACTGGAGGAGGACAGGATGACTACAGCACTGCTACAGTATGGGCTCTGAATTCCTTATTAAACCATTGTCTGAGATGTTGAAGACTTATACTACCACGAGGAAAAAAAGTCTCCAGACTTTTTTCCTCCCACCATGAAGGTTCAGTGGAACAGGTTTGACTTCACTGCCTCAGACTTCACCCACCAGGTTTTCATATGGCCCAGAGGCAAATGGCCTCTAAGCACTGCACCAGTGATTTCACTCTCCCAAGACTATCATCATACAGTGAGCTTCACCAGAAGGATATGGAATTCAAGATAAATAGCAAGGCTTTGGTTTGGCTTTTGGACCAGCAAAATATCAAATTCAGGTAGAGAGCAGCCATACTCTATTAAGTAAACCAATTAAATTTTTTTAAATACATGATTTTAAGTCTTGACCATTCACTAATGTCAATGGACTGCCATCAAAATGCAGCATGATAGGATCTGTGGCCTGCAGACTATCTACCTCAAGCTAGGAAGTTAACCAAAAAAGTACTTTACATATCCAATCCATGTCTGATGTATCAGGAAAACCTCAAAAAGGTAAAAAACTAATGGTGGAAGACAAGAGTACAGAGCAGCAGTTCCTCATGTGAAACTCCAAACTACTGAACAGACTAAGACCCGGCACCATGGAAATGAGTAATTTAAGAACTGAGGGAGTAGCTGCCAGATCTAAGAGGGCAGGCAGCACAGGGAGCCTGAGTCAGGCTGCACAGCCTCTTCTGACACAAGGAACAGGAGGTGTGAGGCTGAGCAAGCTCTGCCAGGCTCGAGGCAAAGGATCCATCTCTTGGATAGAGCGTGTCATGAAGCACCAACTCCTGCTGGGTGTCACCACAAAGTTCCCCGGGCTCCAGAAAGGAGGGAGCACAAGAAATCAAGCACATGAGATGTTATTCCTGACAATGGCACATTCCGGACCAGAAGGGCTGTCAAGACACATTGCTGGAGGATGAGAGAGTATCCTAAGAGAGTGTTACCGTATGTTTATCTCATTTCTATCCTCTCCCCTAGAGGCAGATACTGCCCTCGGCCACTGCCTTAAAGGCAGCACTAGCTCTAGAAGCCTCATGATGCAATTCAGTCCTGTGTTTCTCATTAAGAGACAGAATAAAAATCCAAATTCATCATTTAGATCTCAATAACCAAGTAATACCAGTGCAAGAACCATCACCGGCATGGTACAACTTCTGCACCTCTGAATCCACTCCACAATAAAATACAGACAGAAAATACCACCTAGCTTCAAAAGACAAGCCAATAAAAAAAGAACCACCAAGAGTTATTTGATTCTTTTCTAAAAAGCAATTACACTCATAGATTACGGACAATCAGTTCTTTGTTCTTCACCCTCCTTTACAGCAAAGAAAGGCAAACAAAAGGCAATCGGTTTAGTCAACACAGAACAAACAAGTTCAAGTGAAATTGCTTTAAATCCTGTTCATGACAACTTCAGTGGCTGCACCACACAGACCATGAAACACTTCAATAGAAGTAAGTAATTTCATAGAGCCTTGAATTCAGTAATGAAGAACTTATCTACAAGTCAATGAATTGCACAGCAAAGAGAGTTTTGCAAGTTATATGGTATAATTTATACATTGAATGAAAAAGCCAGTAAGAAAACATCCTCTGGAAAGGCTTCTACTGCCTGATGTGCCTGAACCGGACTGAACGTCTGTGGCATTTGAATTTTACATGAAGAGATACAACGCACTCAGGAAAGGAAGTGCTCTCATCAGGAAGCTGTCCCCTTCTGCTGTGGCATAAACAACTCTAAATGGCACATCACCACCCTGACCATCACCAGGGAAATACTCATTTTCACAAAACGAGGTCTATTATTGTCAAAGCGATATGATCTAATATTAGAGCAGCAGAAGGTAAGGCAGAAAGTTATCAGACAGCCCGAAATGGTGAGGTTCGCAGTGTAGCTTTCAACTCCTGCACAAAATGATCTCCATGCATTCCAAAAAGCATCTGTGCTCAAGTTATGAGAATATAAATACCAACAGAATGAAAGCAGTCGTAATTATCCAGTAAGTCATCCATAACCCTACAGATTTAGATATTTAACTTCATCAATCCAACCAGGACAAAACCTTGAAAACAGTAACGTAGAAGAACCCAAACATATACAATTAAGAAATCAAACAGCTTAAATAAAAGTTCATTTTTAATACAGAAGGGTAGCTTCTCTTTCCTCCCTCCCACAATCCCTCTGCTGTTGCCAGAGTTAAAGCCGTTACATTCCAACAACCCATTGATATTTTTATTTTCAAATTTGCTGATATATAGAACCCAGAATATATTATAAAGTAAAACCAAAGAGGAGTCCAAGACAGAAAATGCTCAAATATGCAGTTTTATACATGACTACAAAGCAAGACAGACAGCCAGTCCATCCACATGTGATCATGTTTGAGCATCCAACACAGAAATTTTTAATTTTCATTTTTCTGACGTAAGGATAGAGTCCCCTTCACGCCACAGCAACTCACAGAACCCACAACTCCAAGCCATTAAGTGCAATTTGCAAGTACTTTGCACTGCTAAATAATACCTGAAGACTGTTGAATCAGGTTTCTAATGGCCCCTTCATTTACTGTTACAGCAAGCGGCTTCTGCATTTTTCAAACTGCAGATCTCTAATTATTTCCCAACGGAATCAAGGGCTCCCGGAGTGCAACCTACAGTGACAGATGCCCTGCTGACTCCTCTTTCTTGCAGCCAGCTGCCATCAGCTCATCCACAGAACGGGGGGGGGGACAAGCACCTGCTCCCAAGGGGTGCTCAGTAGCCTTAAGGGAGCCCAGCGAGGAAATTGGGTTGACAAGGAATTTATCTTCCTTTTTTTCCCCAGGACAGCTCTGGCCCAGCCTGTGTCCCTAAGCTGGCTTGCTGATGAACATGTCTTTGCAAGAAGCAAGAGCAGCAATCTGGTGCACCAGCTTAGCTACAGAGGGAAACCACACACTGGTGATATTTCTCTGACCCTTAGAAGACAGAGTCTGTGAACCACAAGCTGAAAACCTCTGTGAACTCGGTTGAAATCAGCATGACTTGAGCAAAAGCAATGCAGAGAAAAGCCAAGAATTTGAGAGCTACTCTCAAATTGTGATGGCTCATTGCTGGCTTGTACTCTTTTGGCAGAGCTGCCCCACACTGCAGTGGAGCCCAGATGATGCCAGGCAGTCCTTCCCAGCCGTGCTGCCATTGGCTGCGCTGCCAGCGCGGGCCCTTGGCATGGTTCTGACCTCAAACTCCACTGGCTGACTGGTGAGGGCTGAAAACTGCTGCAATTTGACTGTGAGAAAGTCAAATTATTAAATTACCTGTAACGGGCCTTATTTCACATTTTACATGAGCTGCTAAGCTGACCTGCCTTAACTACATCACAAAAGAGATAAAGAGTTAATAACTCAGCTTAACATCCTAGTTCTTCATTTAGAATACATGCACAGTATTTTTAAACTACATGAAAAGAAATGGAAGACAAATTCATTTGGGAGAAAAGGAAATAGACCATTTAAGACAAACCTGTAATTAATTTCAACTCAAGCTAATTAACAGATTTCCTTGCATATTCTCAGAAGATTCATTCTACATTCAGAATGCAACAGCTTAAAGATTTCATCGCCGGCCTCCCTCCAGGAACACACTGAATCCAAACTGAGTTCAAAGCAAAAGCAATCCTGGTTACAATGAAACCCCCTCATTTCTGGGTTCCAAACTCTGCACTCTGATTAAAGGTGCTTTATGGGCACAGACTGCCCAAGCAATATGGAAACACCTCATTCTGCTCTCTAAGCAACCTCTGGCTTCTCACTGGATATGGTTTTTTAATTAATCCCAAAAAAATTCACCATATCTCTTTCCCACAGGGTTTTGAAGGTTTTCACACGTGTTTCTTACTAGCTAACCACACAATTAGACCACTGGCATGAAGTTACACCTTTTCCAGATTGTAATTGTAAACCCTGAGTGTCCAGGACTCTGTAGAATGTGTAACCATTTCTTTCCTGCCAGATTCCCACCTGTTTAAGAGTTTTAACTCAAAAGCAACATCATTTGGCTGGATCAACAGATCCTGGAGCAGCACTTCACACCAGAGCTAAAACACCTGCAAAGGGTGAAAAGCTCGGCATGCTTTCAGAACAAAACACAAGAACTGTTTTGATACATATTTTCCTTCTTCTGACACCTTTCAGAGTGTGACAGTAGCAGTGGTTTAGCTTTTAAGGACTTGTTATACACTGACTCAAAGCTTTTGGTGAACAAGAGAACTGCAACTGTCAGCTACAGTCAGGTCATGTGTTTGCCTAAAAAAAAAACAGGAAACCAAGCATGGAAATAGCTAAGCAGGTCACGAAAAAACAACACAAACTGCACCATTAGCAGGCTGCTAAGTCAATATTTTTCCCTAATGCTCAAGTGAACTCTCACATTTGTTACCCACAGCTCATTCCAAACAAGTGGCCAAATAATCATTTGTCCTTAGACCACGTGCTAACACAGGAACCACCACCAACATCAACCAGCACTGAGACTGCAGACACTTAATAGCAATTCGGAAATTCCACACAAGGCTCTGTTCCACCACAGCTACACCAACACATTGCCAACAGCAAATAAGGCTGAGTTTTCAACAAAGGCAGAAAGCAAAGCAGATGAGACTCTGGGAGTTATGAAGAAACAGAAGGGAAAACAGCTCAGTGGTTTTGGGAGCAGACACTCAGTTTATTCCCCTGCCCAGGATTTAAGGCTCCAACACAAAGTCTCAGAAAAGTGCACTGCATCGGGGGAATAAAATACTTCTCTATATATTGAAAGCCTACTTTGTGCTTTCAAAAGCACTTGCAGAGGAGCTTTTTTCACACTAGCCTCTCAGGCCCTCTTCACATGATGTGTGAAATGCATTTTTTTCCAGGGGAAAAAAAAGAGACTGGAAGGAACAAAAATTGCAAGGATTTATGAGCAGGTGTGGCACTTAGCTTGATACAGTTTGAATTTTTTTTAAAATTACTTTTTAAAGTAATAACTTTTATAATGAAGTAATAATGTACTGCCTGATCAGGAAACTCATTACAATGGAGATCAATGGATGATGTTTTGATTTATCAATCTGAAAAAACAGATTTTTTTTTTCTAATCTACTCTATCACTGAAGCGTATTTATCCCATTTACAATCTTATTACTTACCTGTAATTTAGGGATACTTTAATTAATGAGATATACATTAAAAACTGTTCTTTAGCTCTATAAAGCCAAAGAGTCAGTCAGCCTGTTGTCCAAAAGCAGCAAATTTGAACTATTAAAATGATAATATAACCAAAGGCACTACACATTATACTTACTAGGAAAGATTCATGCTTGAGATACTTCAGATATTCCATCAGAACAACAGCAAAATGTGAGATCGATTTTTTTTAAATTCACATTTTTTCTGAAACTAAGTAATTTGTGACTGTAAATAGCACATTTCCTAAATGGGCTGAAGAGCAATATATTTTCCACAGAGCTTTCAAACACTTTAAAAAAAAAGAAAAATCCCGCTGGTCAATGGTTCAATCCAATGTGTGCTTTTTCAAAAATCTTATTTATTTTCCATTTGCATGAATTCCACCCTTGGAATGCCATTGCAGCTGATTATTCATTATTTAAATTTACTCTGGAAATTAAACTCAAGGGGAATTATCTAAAGTATGTCAGACTGAAAATGAGCTGCGAATCTCCAAAGTTAATTTTAGCTTCATGTGTGTTAAGGAAGATTCAAGTTCTTAACTGCCTTTTAATATTAAGAACTACTTATTCAGCAAAGTCCCTGTATTACTCTAAATGTAAACCTCTTTAAGCTAATATAAAAATATTGAATCTGTAATCTTTAGAAGTTATATAAAAGCAGCTTCTCAGTTTTTCTCCAGTATATTTAACCTTGGTAACTTGACGAGTGAGTCTAAGTAAACAGCCATTTTTCCACATTTCAGCTGCTTCCAGCATTACGTAAACTCTGAATGGGAGGAAAAGCGAGATTCTATTCAGCCTCATGAACAGCTGTGCAAGTGCCTGCTCTGGGTACTTTTTTAAATACATATCCACTGACACACAAAGATTCCAAGAAGTTAATTATGACAGATGTTCCACAGAGCAGCCAAAAACCATCATGGCAGCTTTGGAAACTATTTGGTGAAATCATCTTGCCTGTGTTAGGTGTGTCAGACTAAAATGTGGTAATTTCTAGCCTATGATTTTAGAATCTTTTCAAGTTTAGGAAATAGTTTCATTAAAAGATTTGCATCTTAATCATTATCAGGAACCATACAATTTGCCAGGAGAAGGAAACCTTCAAGGGAAGTAGCTTATACTAGATTTTACCCAGCTGGCCTTCAATGACAAGGAAAGGTAGGGAGCTTGGAGCCACGGATCTCCCGACTCTCTCCCAGCCACAGCACCTCCCCAGTTCCCAATCCAGCTGGGAGATAAGGGGTCATGTCCTAAGGATATTGCCATAGAGATATATTAGGGTTCAACAGATGAGTTTTAGATTTCAGTGGAGAATAACAGAGAAACTTCTTTTCAACACCAATTCAACTTAGGAAAAGAATTTTGTCTTGTCAGTGTTGGCTTAGATCAAAGTGGAATTAAACTCAGGGTTTTGTCTTAATATAGAGCTGCAGTCACCCTTCGCAGAGAACAAAGTTCCCTGTGAACACACTAGAGCTGCATGAATGGAATGCTGATTGTGCTCTATTCTCCCTCAAGTACCTCTTGGAAACTCAGGAAGGGGGAAGTGGGCAAATCGGAAGTTTGCACTGTAAATGACCCAGTCTGCAAGTGGCATTCACTCAGTGGCTTCTAGAAAAGAAGAATTCATGCTGATTTCTCTGTCTGAAGGCTAAATATGAGTTTGGCTTAATGAGCTCCAATTTGTAATTGCAACACGTATCATCCAAGAAACCTTTCCAGTGCACATGGGCTGCAGTGACACTGTTGAACTTTATCACTACTCTATAGAAAGAATTACCTCTTGAGTTCCACAGAACGCCCAGGGAAGGGGGGACAACTGGCCAAATAAAATCTTTAAAAGTACTCAGCACCTGAAGACAAAGGTGAGATCCCACACAATGAGACCCACGCCAGTGATTTTTGTCAGGCAACTCAGCACACAGAACCCTGCTGCCACATTGACCAAACCAAGGTTTCTCTTGAGGACTTCTACTGACAGATGAGTATCTCAAGGGTGTGGGTTGAAACCTGTTTGAGGACACATTCTCTCAAAGGCTGAGTGCAAAGAGAAAAAGAGGGACAAAGGAAAATCAAGCAAAACACATAATGTTAAGTCATTTCTTGGGTGCTTTAAATTCAAGCTTGGTATACGCCAGGCTGTTCCTCCTTTCAGAAGAGCCGCTAGCACTGTTAAAATAACATTACAGCACTTTTTTTGTTGAGAATATGCAACGTAGTGCTTCCACTTTAGAGAGCACAAAATTTGACACAAGTATTCCTTCCAGAAACATTTCATTACTGTACGCAATTGCTATTCAACCAAGGGAAAACAGTACCAAAACAGCAACAAAACGTAACAAGCTAGCATATACTGTTTATATTCCTTACAGAATTTGGCTCATGGAGGCAACTCCTTTACACACTTGAGAAAACGCACGGACAGTTTTGATGGATCACCAGCAGGAATTTTACAAGTTTGAAAAATCAGTAACAGCAGCAACATAGCAGGGAGAGGATGTTCATCCAGTGCTCACATTCTGGACAAGTACAAGTGATAACCCACTGTCCTGACATAGACTAAATAAATCAGATGTATTATTGCTCAGCCAAACTTCAGTCTCAGAAAGGATCCTGTTTGGCTGTGTCTTTTTATAAGCATTCTTCTCCTCTTAGTTCATTTTTAATTTTTAGCTATTGTTTCATCCTGGTTGCGTACCTAGTGTAGCCTCTTGCTTTCTAAAGAAAAGCTTTAACGTAAGGGAAGACTTTATATTTGCTAAATATTATTCTTCAGATTTTATCCCCAAGACACAAAACAGTCTGAGAACTCTCAGTTAACGCTAATAGTCAAAAGTGTTTCTAATTACACCCAATAAAGAATTGTGAACAAACCTGATGTCAGCATTTTGACTCAAAATATCCTTGAAGAAATAACTCAAGGGAAGAATTTTTGCCTTCAATTCAACAGCAAGGTAAGACTCATCAGTTTAGCAAACAGCCTGGCAATTTCATTTAAGAAACTAATTTTGGCTGATTGATCTAAGAGCAAGTGTAACCTCACTGAAGGCTAAATTTACAGACACCATCAAATTTCACTGGGAGACCACCCGAAGTCCAGCTGTCAGTTACTGAAGCCATAAAAGATCTTACACGTATCGCAGTTGGCTTCTTCACTGCTCGGCAAAAGAACCACTCTGTGCCTTGAAGCGTTTGCAAGAGCAATACCTACATGTGTAACACTGCAGGCAGCTTTAGCAAAAAGATAAAAAGAAATGCAAGAATTCCCTGTAGAGTGAGCTAATCCTTTCGTGCCCTGTGACTGCAAAGGATCACTTCTGTAAGGAACTCTGCACTCCAAATCATGTGATCTATCTAAATATTTACACTATGAGCACTATTAAAACTCTCCTCTGAAGCCACTAAACATAGTATTTTCTGCAAGTGAAATCAAACAATCATTATTTAGATTATGGTTCAGTTTTAACTGTTTTCATCAAGGAAAAGTTCCTTAACTGCTCTTTGTAACTCAGGAGAGCCCCACAGCTGTAGTTTCAACTGAATATACTTCAAAATGTCAAATACCTATTTCCATCCTGTTTTCTTAAAGGAAGAAAAAGGAGGGAGAGGAGGAAAGGGAGAAAGAAGAGGGAACCTAATTAGACTTTCTTTCTTTTCATTACCATTTGTAACATTATCACACAAATTAGCAATATGCACCCAAAAGGCTTTTTGTTCATCTCTCTGGCCTCCCCAGCAAGCTTTTCCTTGCCTTCCCTCAAAACGTTCCCAGTGTCCTTTCTCCTTTTTCATTCAGGCATATCCTTGCTTTCATGGCTTTCTCTGCGCTCTCTAGTCCTGCAAACTCTGCACTGATGAAAACACAACCATAATAATGTTTTAATCAGTGTACATGACATTTCCTCCCATTCTATAAGAGTCTGACCCCAGTAATCAACTTCCAGTACACTTCAATTCTACTTCTGCTCTAACTTTCAAATACATCTGTAAACTGTATCTAAACTTTGGCAGAAAAGGAGAGCACATTATGTCAAGAAAAAACTCTGGGCAGAGAAGAAGCCATCAAAACACATATTTCACATATTGTTTTCAGCTTTGTATGTTCTACAGTATAAATCAAACAAAGCCCAGTAAATATTCAGCAATACAGTGAAGAAGAAAATTACAGCAAAAATTAATACTTACAGCCATAATTAACTCAAAAGGGTGTTTATACACCCGTACGGGGGATTGGTACTTCTGCACCATGGCTGCAGTTCAGTGAGATCGACTCAAACCTGAAAAAGAAATTTTTAAAACCATCTGTCAGACGTAGGAAGCCATTTTCAATTTTCTCTTACAATTAGTCTGTGCGTGGTACCACGCCAGCAATTCCACAGGAAATCCTTCACAATTCCCTGACAACCTTTTTTAAGACCCAACAGGGCCTTGAAAAGCTCTCTATATATATATCTGTCAGAAATGACTTCTCATTTCTTCCAAAGACAACATAAAATTAGCACATTTTTGGTCCACTTTTAGTAACAAATCTTCAACATATTTTATGACTCTTTGTCAGCATGGTGAGACTTCCTGTGCTGCTGCTGAGAACCAAACACTGACACATCCCAGCGACAGGCAGAGAAGCATTTCCCAGTCCCCCAGCAAGGTATGTGGGCTGTCCTGCTCAGAGCAGGGACTAGGAGAGGAAAAAAAAAAACAAACCAGGAAAGAAATACAAAAAGCACAAAAGGAGATTAAAAAAATAAGTGTTAAAACCATTTATTTTCAGAAAGAAGGAAAAAAACCACAGATTACTAAAGCACACCAAGGACATTCCTTGAACATCTCCAAAAAAAAATTAAATTAAAACTTTTGAGAGAGAAACTTGCGAGATAGCTGGGGGAAAAAACTCCGAGAATAATTCCACTATGTGGCCAGAAAAAATGCACCGGCAACACGGAGAGGAATTACTCCAACGGCTTCATGCCTGCTCTACCCGGCAAAGTGCTCGACCCGAACTCTCTCGACTGCAATTACATTTATTGAAAAATTCTGGCAGTGGCACTCGCAGATGAATCGCGGGCAGCAAGCCAGGCTCATTTTAGCGAGAAATGGGTTTGCTACAGCAAGTTCGCTTCACTTTTCTGTCTGTAAGGCGCTCCCACGTCCCTGCAGAGCGGCTGGAGCGCTCCCGGCCCCGGAGCTGGGGCAGCGGAGGCCGGGGAGCTCGGCGGCTCCACGGCCGGAGCCAAGAACAACCCCCGAAGCACAGGAAAGTTCTTCGACATCCCAGCCTCGAGAAGAATTTACCCAGGACTACCC
>VZRN01001161.1:0-59957 GCA_013397935.1 Dasyornis broadbenti
CCTCCGTCAGTGACCAGAGCCCGACTGGCACCGACACTGACACAGCCTCAGATGCGGGTGCAGACAGCAATCTGGAGGAGCGCCTCTCCCATCATGTCAATGGATTGCAGCAAGTTCTGACAGACCTCACCAAAAACACCAAAGCCCTGACCCGGAGGTACAGCCAGATCCTGGAGCAGATCAACCTCAGTGAAGATCAGACCAGCTCTTGAGCCTGCACTTCCCATCTCTGAGGTAAGAGCTTGGGGACATGCAGTGACAAAGAAGACCTGGCTGAGGGGTAACATACTTTGTCCTCATGCCCCATCAGCTGTGTGGTGTTATACTGTTTGCATCACACCCCCAAATCCCAGGAGTTCTGGGTCTGCACTTCATTGCTCAACAGAAACATCCTCCTGGATTTGTCTTTCTCAATTGCCACTGGTGCAAGCTGTGTCAGTGAACAAAGGCAACTCTGTGAGCTCCACATTTTCCCCAAGACTCCCCAGTTTGCAGCATAGGCAATGTCTTTCTGCTGCTGGCCAGACACAAAAGATCCAAGGGACAAAAGGGCTGGGTGGTTGAAGAACCCTGAACTTTGGACTCTAGGACCTGCCAGTCACTGGTGCTCCAGCTATTTCTCTTTTTTCTCTGATGGAAAATACAATAGTCATTTTTAGGGAAGAATTCGGCACTTTCAGGTCTCCAAATACCTAACTTTGGCACACCATCTGCAAACAGCTCAGACACTCCAGTCCTCCCCTAGCCTGAAAAACAAACCCATTCTCCATGCTGGTGGGACTTTCATCCCTGAGGCCCCTTGGGGACACATCCCCATGATCCATCAGAGATGGGGCTCAAGGCCAAGGTCCTTGTAGTGAAATGGAGAGCGTAGAAAAATGACAGCAAAACCAGAGGACATTAACAGGAATTCACCCTTATTTAGAAAGACACCCAGACAAGAATGAGGACATCCTGACCAAACCATGTGCATTATCCCCACAGGGTTCTGTTCCCCAAGCCCAGTGGCACTTCTTCTCCTGCACCAAGCCCCACCAAGGAACGTCTTTTGTGAGAAGCGCAGAGCTTGGCCGTCTGCCTGCACCATCTGACTTGTCCCATGGCTGATCCTGCTGGCAAGCTTCCTGCTTAACTTCACCCCTGTCCCAGGGGGATTTCTGTGGTGTGGAAATGAGTGGTTTGTGTAGTTGCTTTGTAGAAGGCGTTTGCAACTTTGAAGCGATGCTTTTTTCTGTGTGTGCCTAAACTCCTCCAAACCGGTCTCTTTGGTAATGTAAATGAAATGCAAAGCCTTGTGTAGATGTGTGCTGTGTTTCCCAGCAGCCATCACATCTGTAGAACTACCATCCTCCAGCACATGAGGCTGAAGGACCTTGGCCACCAAGGCCAGGCTTCAGTGCACGGAGACAAGCTGAATTTCTTTGGTAGGGCTTTGAGATGAATGTTCCCCCAGCTGTCTCTCCCACCTTGCCAAACCTTGGTGTAAACCTGCCACTATTCTGTGCTTGGTGCTGGGATCCCAACCTGCTCCCCAGCATCCTTCCTTCCCTCCTGCAACATGCCTTTCTCTCCTGGATTCCCAGCTTCTCAGTGTCCCAACCAGTGCCTGCACATCCTATTGCTTGTCCTACACTCATGAGCCCTTCATACCCAGCACCATGTCCTCTCCTATGGACAACCTGTTAGAATCCTCACAGACCCCAGCAAAACCAAGGGAGCAATACTGCCTCCTCCTTGCTTGGCCATGACATACTCCAGAGCTGGGAGCAGAGGAGGAGGTGGGGATTCTGAGCTGGGGTAGGAAGGCAGGATTTTACTCACCTTTGATCTCTGTGAGCTGTGGAGAGACCTGGGGGCAAAACCGTCAGTGGGTGGGTGGACGGGCAGGAGCTGCAAGCTCTTCACAGGCAGGTTGCAGCCTTCAGGACAGGCTGGGTGCCACCTCCTTCCCTCCCAGACACACCACCCCTGGGAAGTCCTGCTGAGCTGGGCACTAGAGGGAGGTGTCCCCTTGTCTGTTCAGGATGTTTTAAAGACACCTCAGCTGTTGAAACAGTGCTGCTTTGGCTGAACAAACACTGGTTCTTCACCAGCTTTCCACTTTTGATTATAAAACTGGAGATCTCTGAGCACCTGTGGTAAGAGGAGGATTGTCGCCATGCCCTGTGCTGCAGGCTCCGGTTGTATAGTTTGTGTCACTACATGTGCTCTCTGAATGTGCCATATCACAAAAGTGAAATAACATCCTTCAGACTGAAATCAGAGACTCGTCAGCTCTAAAAGTCTCCATCTAAAATGAACAGATGTTCTGCATATGGTACCCCTGTTTCCTCCCATGTCCTGGAGGCAGTTTCATGCCCTGGTCATGCGTTCTCGTGTTAACCTCTTTAATGGAGTCCTGATTGCTCAGCAATAATTGAAGATACACAGTACTGTAAAAGGAAGACAAAAGAAGGAACTCCCTGCCTTGCTTTTATTTTAGTGAAACTCTAATTGCACATAAAATAAAAGAGAAAAATTATGCTGTTTACCAGTGGAACGCACTGTGGCCAGCTCAGATCTCAGGTACAAGCCATCAGCCATGCATCCTGAGAAGGTGGGTGGAGCTGATAAATGGCTGGGAGGCACCAGTTAAGAATGTTGACAGTGTTTGCACAGCACGTGGTGTTTGATTTAGGAGTGGCTCCTGAACTGCAGAGTCTCTTAAAAAGAGGCTCTTAAAATTCAATATATTAAGGAAATAAATATTTTATAAATACTTTTATGGGTAGTACTATTTTCCAAACTGATGCACAGTCACAGAATCATAGAGTGGTTTGGGTTGGAAGTGACCTTAAAGATCTTCTAGTTCCAAACCATCCTTCCATGGGCAGGGATCCCATCCACTGAATCAGTTTCATCAGGGCCCCATCCAACCTAACCCTGAACACTTCCAGGGGTGGGACAGCCATAATTTCTCTGGATAACCTGTGCCAGTGCCTCAGCACCCTCTAAGTAAATGCATGTACCAGCACAGAGATGTTCCAGCTCACTGTTATACAGTTTTCAAAAAACCCACATCTTTATTCCCCACAAAGCCATGGTCAAGTTATTCTTATTTGGTAACCCCAAATTTCTAAGCATTAATATGATTATTCTTATGATTCATATTGTGGTTGCTCATCCAAGGTCGAGGCACAGGCTAATTCTTTCATGCAAGAACAGGGAAAGTATGGTCCTGTCCTGAAAAAGCTTACAGTCTTGGAAATACCCCTTCTACATCAAATAAGAACTGTAGGTGGGCAGAGGAACCAGACCAGTATATTCACCACACTGAAGGACCAGCCATGGTTGGTGCAGCAGTAGAAGAGAGCTGCGGACATGAGCTAGCAACTATCCCTTTTGCTAAAGTGGTAAGGATCTCTGTTGTAGCAGTGAAGGTTTGGCCTCAAATGCCATTAGCCACCCTTGATTCTGATTTGGGGAAACCTTTTAGATGAGCTTTTGAACAAGGTAAACTCATCCACTACCCTTCACCCTTCCCTAGTGAAAAGCTTGTGTGAGCAGAGAGGTGATGGTCCACTCGTCTATCCAGTTCTGCAGCTGCAGAAGGCAAGGTTATCACCTCCAGCATCGAAGATGTGGTGGACATGAACTCTGTCAGCCATAACCAGGATATTTCCTCAAACACCTACATAAGCCAGCCCAAAGAATGGGATTTGCAGGACTTAGAGGTCCAGAACACGCAGATCTTCCAGGTCTCCCTGTCTTTCAGTAAGCATTGATCTTTTAAAATTTATTACAAGTCACAAAATCTGGGGTCCCAAGCAGACTTCACTGGTGCATCCAGAACTATCAATTCTGCTGGTCTAGCAAAGAGAAAAATTAAGCCTTTGTATTCAAAGCAGCAAAGATAACTCAGACAGCAGTTATCAATGAGGATCCCTCAGGATGCTTCAGAGAACCAGAAGCAAAATGTAAGAGGAGTTCAATGACAGGTTTACCCAAGTGCACAAAGCATTCAAAAGAGTCTGGGCCCAGTTTTGATGGGACCTTTCGTGTGGACAGGCTTTATTCTCAAGGTGGGTTTACTCAGTGCAAATTCTAACTGTTTTTTCCTCTGTGCCTAAAGCTCCTGCTAAGATCAATGCTGTCTTCTGAGGATACAGATCCAGCAAAGTCCCTGGAGTTTTCAAAATCAACAAAGCTGGTATCCACGAGTACAATTCAGATCTTGTGCAAATTATTTCCTTATATACCATAGTGTCAATTTTCACCATTAATATCTCCCCCAGGAAGATTTTTAGGAAGTGCTATATTTGTCTGAGATTTTTCCTTTGGTTGCTGGTACCAGGAAGCAGCTTGAAATGAAAGAGAGTGAGGCAAGGATGGTAGAGGAGATAACACTTTATTAGAACAAGAGAAACTGGAAAAAAAATGGAAAAAAACCCAAGCAAATTGAAACAGAATCTGGCAGACATAGGAATGCCTCAGGTGCCCTAAAGCATGGATAGTTTTATCCATCTGTATCAGCTGATCTAATAAAAGATATTGTCTCTCATTACAAACATTAAGTTACATCTCTGGACAATCATGCCCATGGCAATTTTGCCACTGTAATAAAACAGAGACACAGAAGTGACAAGCGGCCTGAAGACAAATTTGAAAGCAACAGTGCACTAAGAAGCACCTAGAATGAAATAAAGGAGATCCTGCAGGGCTGTGGTCTGGTTCTGGAGAGGTTATTTAGGCTAGCTCTGAAGTGATACTCTGCATTTAACAAATTAAAACAGACAAAGAATCATCACAGAATCACAGAACAGTTTGGGTAGGAACCTCAAACATTATCTAGTTCCAACCCCCCTGTAATGAGCATGGACACCTTCCACTAGACCAGGCTGCTCAAAGCCCCATCCAACCCAGCCTTGAACATTTCCAGGGATGGGGCATCCACAGCTTCTCTGAGTAATCTGTGCCAGTGCCTCATTACCCTCACAGTAAAGAATTTCTTCCTTATATCTAATCTAAATCTCTCCTCTTTTATCTTCAAACTGTTTCCCCTTGCCCTGTCACTATGTGCTCAGGCAAAAATTCACTCTCTTTTTTTTATAAGCCTCCCTTTAAGTACTTACAAGTTCACCTTCACTGCATCCTTGTGAGTGTTTTGATTCTGTGATAATTTTACAACCTAAATCTGTGGTGCTGTCCACATTCTATATTTGGTGGATACAGGATATTAGAACACAATGTCATGCAAAGATAATAATCAAATATTTATGACCACTTGAAAAGAATCGTTTATGCTCAAGTAGAGATTCAGGTTTGGTTTTATCTACCTTGCTCAAATTACTCAGAGATTGTATGGGTGAGGAAGAAAATGCCACCACCCTGGACAGGTTGTATTGAGGCCGATCTGTCATCGATGGGAATGACAAATGGCATCAATGAAATTGTTTGGGATAAACTGTGCTTTAAAACAGCAGTGCATGGAGACCAAAAAGCTGTGGAAATATTTACTGTTTTTTGTACAACCAGTTGCCAACGCTGAGGTGGACACACAGGCACACCTTGAGGGGCTCCTCAGAGGTGCTCTGGGCACCGGGCCTCCCTTGGAAGGCATTATTCAGCCCTTAGTCACCACTCAGGCAGCAGTACAGGACGTGTGTGCTGGCAGCCAGCCCGTGTCCACCCTGCATCTTGCTGCTTGCCAGAAAACTAATGAGCAAATACTTCCGCTTTCAGGCTGTCCCCTCCCCTCTCCCTATATCTGCAACTGGAACCAGGACTGTGCCTGGGACAAACTGGAGCCTCCGTGGCAGCAGCTGGGCTGGGAGTGGGGGAAAGCTGACCGAACAAAGAAAGACCAAGTGAAAGAGGATTGGAGCACAGCTGGCAGCCTTCCTGTGGGTGGGGTAGGACACTAGCACTGAGCAGCAGGTTTTCCCAAACAGCTGAGTCCTACACTCCTGGGGAAGATGAGTATTTCATCAGAACACAAGCCCCTTGGGAAGCAGGTCACCGGCAGCCTGCATATGGTGAGTAAGGTATGGGCTCAAGAGAACAATTGCCTCATGTGGGATCAAAGCACCCCTGGTGGGCTGCATTTGAGTGGGCTTTTTTCCCCCATATGTTAAACTGAAGACACCAGGGCTTGCCAGATACACCCCTAAAAAGAAGATTCTTGTTAAAAAGCTGTGTCTGACTCTAGCCTGTTTGCACCTGTTGTGTTACAGAAGGGCCAGGTCTGTCACAGGCATGAAAGATCTAGCAATAGGAAAAAATCAGAGTGGTTCTTCTCCTTTGGCAAGAGGTGGAATTCAATCAACGTGAACTTTAATTGGTCAGATCACTAAATAAAAGCCTGTTGTAGGTTTTGGGGGTTTCCAACAATTCTTATGAATCTCTAATGATGCAAAAGCTTCGCTGTGTTGTTGACATGCAGAAGCATCAGGTGGGAGCAGTAGTTTTTCTAGCTATAAGGAAAATTAATGGCAGTCTCAAACAAGCAGCATGTTACTAGGCAGAAATCAATGATGAAATTATTTCCTTTTACTCTACTCTCCCCTCAGTCTATTGCTAACCAGTTTGTCTTCTTGGCTAAAGTTTAACAATCTCTTCTCCCGACCTCTCTGTATTAAAAAAACCCGATCTTCTTGTGTTGCACTTCTCACATGTAGGTTGCAAAATGCTTCTGCATGGAAGTAACTGTTTTGCAGATTAATAAACTGGGGAACAAACAGGTGGAATGACTTTCCTGAGTGTCACCTTGCTGGCTAATTACAGAACAGGGAATCAGCTAATGCCAGTACTCCCAGTTCACTGGGAACTACTTTGGTGCCAGGCTAAAACCATTAATCAAGATCTGAGAACATAAAGGTAGTTGGGCTACTGTATTAAGGAATAACATGTTATCCATTTGTATTAGTGACAAATAACATGAAGCATCTGACCTGCCATCTGAAAAAGGAGGAAAGGCTCAAAAGCCTGAGACCCTCCTTTCAACTGATCCCTGGTGGGGAGAGCTGTTGGTGTCCCTTGGACTAATGGCAAATCTCCTAAGGGGAAACTTTATTACAGAAACAGCTTTGGGCTGTGTTTTTCAGTGGGTGGAAATTACAAGATAATCTCAGACAGAGATTGACCCAAGGGTAAATGATTGTTCTTGAGACAAAACTGCCCACACTAGTGCAAAACAGTATTTCAGCTGGGTCTTTGGCCTCAATCTTCCGTTGCTTCCCTGGACTGCTTAGGCTGTGAGCAAATTCCTGCTAAATCTGATAGTTTGTAACTGTTTAAAGGGAAGGTCTCCCCCTGCACAGGCTGTCTGTTCCTAGTCCCATACTTTTGTCAGGTTTCTGCTTGTTAAATCCTCTGTGAGCCAATCCAGCTCACTAAGATGAATGAGAAGCAGAGCTGGCACGAGGTGAACACCAGAGCATGTAGGTAGGTACAAGAACAGGAAGGGAGAGGGCTCAGGAGCCACCCCTTCTCTTGGTGTAGGCTGCGAGATCAGCTCACTGTCATGCCGTGGGTCTGTACCCATGTGATCCAGCTAAGCACTTAAGTACACACTTCACCTAAGGCATGTGACTAGCAGCACTGAGGCAGATCCTTGCGTGATTGGATCCAAGAAAGTGCAGGTGACCTCCTGGAAAATAGGGCTGTTTATTGACGCGCCTTCCCAATGGCAGGCGTGGCCCTGGCCTGGCTTGGGATTTGCATTACAGCAGTCATGGGGGGGGGAGGGGGGAAGAACTGCCTTCTTTCTTCCCACCTCTTTTCATCTGCTGAGTACTACATAAAATGACCAAGTGCAAAGGGAAGCTAGGAACATTCTTCAGCACTGAACTAACAGGAAGGTCAGACTGGACATCAGGTCCAGTTTTCCGGATGTTCAGGCCTCGTCCAATTCAGGTAATGGCATTAATACACAGGAGAAAAAAAAATGCCAACAAACCCACAATCTTTACATTCTTCCCTCTTAAATCCATGTCAGTTGCATGAAATATTTCCTTAACTTCCTAACTAAAGCCATCATACATTTTTAGGTGCTTTGCTAAACAGCTTCTGTCCTGCACCTCTGACATGAAGGATTTTGGTGTCTTATTTCAGTGTTTGTAGCTAACCCCCAGATGACTGGAAGCCAATTCCACCTATTTATAAAGAGGTTTATTTCCTCCTTTGAAGATGAAAGAACAGCCCAGGTGATAAAAATGAAGTTGCACAGCTTTGGGCTCTGTCCTTGTCTCTCTGCGCAAGGGGTGGGTGAGAGCTCATGTACTGCTCTTGCTGTAAGGACAGTGGCCCACAGGAACAATGCTTGAGCGGGATTTGGATCACTGTTGAATCCTGTAGTCACTCACAGCTTCCCTGGGCAGGGTACTTCTTTTCCTTCTTTCCCACTGGGAAAATAACTCTTTTCTACATCCCAAAGATGCAAGTGAGGACTTAGCCATTTAGAAATGTCTAAGTCACTGCTGCTCTGGTTGTGAAGGCTGTGTAAGCATCCTGCATCCGCTTTTTGCAATAAATCAGGTGGAGGTTCCCATTTGATGCCCAAGAAATGGGAGCTCATACTGCTCTTCACACCATCATTCCATCCTCCAACCACAATCATCTTTCTTTTCCTTGACAATTCCAAGTTGATGACCTCAGACTGGTAATGCACATGGCTTTTTGTTCCCTTGTAATACTTGCAGTTGTCACCAATTGTGGAGTTAAATGTCGGCGGGGAGATGTACACGACAACTCTGAGCACCTTGAAGAAACACCCTGGCTCCAAGCTGGCAGAGATGTTCACCGGCCAGCCCAAACTCAGGACTGACTCCGAAGGGAGGTTCTTCATCGACAGGCCAGGCACCTACTTTAAATATATCCTGGAGTACCTCCGCAGTAACCAAGTGCCCACCCAGTGCATCCAGGACGTCTACAAGGAGGCATTGTTCTACGACATAGAGCCTTTGATCAAGCAGCTTGAGGACTCCCCACAGATCTTTGGGGAGCTTGTGGCGAGGAGGCAGTTTCTGGCTCGTGTGCCCAACTACAGTGAGAACATTGAGCTGATGATCCACATCGCGAGGGCAGAAGCGGTTGCATCCCGACAGTCCAGTGTCATCGTGTGCGTGGTCAAAACTGAGGAGGACGCAGCCAGGTGTCAGGATGCCTTGAACAGTTTGGACATGGATAAAAAATCCGTGGTGAAGTTTGGCCCCTGGAAGGCTGTGCCAAGTATTTCAGATCTGCTGGACTGCATTCAAATGGATGTTGAAGCCAAAGGATATAAAATATCCTTTCAGCCCCATGTTGCTGAAAAAGGTTTTCGTTTCAAATCGCACGACTTCTTCTACAAGTTCCTGTTCACCTGGTGGTAGCTAAGTGCCACCATTGATGGGGAACAGAAGAAAGCAGTTATTAGAATAAATTAAACTGGGCTGTGGAGAATAAACCATGGGCTATCAGAGGGACAGGAACAAACGCACAGGCCAACAAAAGGATCTCCTTTGTCTGTTTGCCATATCAAAGAGCACATAACAGCCTTGGGCTTTAGGGGATGACTTTTTAGGGGATTTAAAAGGCTTCAGGAAAAGGAGGAATTTTACTCTTCAGTGTTGCTTGCTATTCATTCAGTTCAAAGAGATGGATCTGTGAATTGAGCCAACCTCACTCAACCCGAGGGAAATCAATAATCCCAAATATGTCTTGTGAACATGTAGAATTGCTCTCTCAGTGCAAATGGGAACAGGCCACATATTTGCAAATCCTTACTGAAACAGTGACATTAACACATGATCAGATTAAATTTGGGTTCTTAATGAGAAGGCAAAAGCTATTCTTCTCCCTGCTTTCTACACTAGAATCTGGGTTAAAAGGAAGGATTCGTTGTTCTACGGTCTCTTCTTACTCCTCCAGTAGACAGCCTACTCTCTAGTCAATATATTTATTACTATTATTTATTATTTGTTCTGAAGGAAAGACGGAGAACCTCAGGTATAGTCCAGGATCAACAAAAGGCAAAAATACCATCACTGATGTGAGGAGTTTATAATCTAAAGACACATGCTCCTCTTTCAGGCCACACAATCATAATCTCTTATGACATTCATTATTATGATGATGCTATTTCTAACAATATAAGCTCCTGGAAGAATTGGGAAAACCCACCATGATTTGGTGGGAAGGAAGTGGTACTGAAGCAACAGCCTGCAAATTCTCTCCTACAGAACACAAGTTGCATTCTACATCGTGTTTTTAAAAATCTTAGAATTTGAAAGTTTATTTTTGTACTGGAGATGGCTTGTGTTTAATCACTCTGAAAATCATAATGGCTAATTTGATAAAGATCATATTTCCTTTGCTTCTCAGAAGATGGATTTCTTCCAGTTAAGGACAATAACCATAGAATCATAGGAATGGTCCCTGGGATTTCAAATAAATAACTTTAAAAATCTTTTTGAATGATGCAGAAGTACTTTATTTACTGACATTGCCCCCACAAGATTCCCAAATTCTAAAGACCTGAAGTTTTGTCTTTAGGGTAGCAGGTTTGAATCATTCCTAATTAAGCTGTTTCAGATGTGCTCATCCTAGCACAGACCTCCTCCCAGTGACAGTCATGGGTCACTCCATTAACTGCAGGGCAGTTCTGCAGAAGGCGTGAAGGGACTCTCAGATCTCTCACATTCACAACCTTGGTAAGAATGGACACAGTCTGAGTCTGAGAGAACAAAAATGTTTAGAAAACAGACTCTTTTGGTCACAACCAAGTTGGTGCTGCTCAGCCTGGAAGAAGAGATTGAGGAGGAATCCCAATAGACCAAAAGGCTGTTTTAAAGAGATCTGTTACACTTTGTACATACTAAAGGGCAACTGGTTAAGTCACAACAAGGGAAATGAAAATTAGATATTAGGAGCAAACAATCTTATTATAGGGTAGTTAAAGCCTCACACCAACCAATCTCCTAAGTCTACAGGACTGCTGCCATGAGAAACTGCAATTGACACACACTCGAATCCTATGCTCGGTTTGGGGGCCCTCACTCCAAGAAGGACATTGAGGCCCTGGAGCATGCCTAGAGCAGGGCAACAGAGCTGGGGAAGTGCTCAAGCACAAGTCTGATGGAGAGTGCCTGAAGGAGCTGGGGATGTCGATCCTGGAGAAGAGAAGGCTCAGGGGGGACCTTATTGCTCTCTACAACTGCTTGAATGGAGGTGGTAGCCAGGTGAGGGACAGGACAAGAGAAAATAATCAGGAAAATTTATTCACCAAAAAGGTGGTCAGGCATTGGAACAGGCTGCCCAGAGAATTGGTTGAGTCACCATCCCTGGAAGTGCTCGAAAATGTGTGGATGTGGCACCTGGGGACAGAGTTTAGTGTTGGGTTTGGCAGTGCTGGGTTAATGGCTGGCCTTGGTGATCTTAGAGATTTTTTCTGACTTTAGTGATTCCATGATTCTGATGGAAATAACTTTCCGAATTATTTTTAATTAATTTTTAATTAATCATAAGCAGTATGTTATTCATTAGCACTGTATTCATCTTAAGTCACTTTTAGCCAGCACATAGCTAAGCTTTTTTCACAGACTGTTACTGTTAGAGTTCGAATTGGAAAATCACTGAAACTTTATGTTTTGCTAAACTAACCCTGATATGCTTCGATGAACAAAACCCGGGGGAGAGAGATGTATTTCTGAAATTGGACACCAGAAATGCAGAATTTATAGACTACAAGGGCATTTTGCAGAAACCAGAAGATAACGAAGAGACTAACACAGACTCTCATATGTGCTAGAAAACTCCCTGCCAGGGAAAAAAGATAATAAAAAGACTGAAAAATGTGGACTAATTAGCATGAGAAGCAAGAATAAATAACTAATAGAGGACAGAATACTAATTAATGAAGAGAATTATGTAATTTAGAACCAATGAACATTTATTTCTTTCTTTGCTAAAAAAGTAGAAATAAGTGGAGAAGTTGGGGCTGGGGGAAAAGACTCTGCGATTCTCAGAGTCAGCCCCTTCCCAAATCCCCGTTGCCCTAAAATGTGACCAAACTGTGGCCACGCCTGGCTACCTCTGGCCACGCAGTGCCACAAGCACTGCTGCTGCCAGTGTCCCCTGCCACCTAACCGGGCACAGGTCTGCGGGCAGCTCCTCAGTGCCAGGCCTTCCTTCCCCTCTCCTCCGAGGAGACACGTTTGAAGACACGGCTAATCTTTCCTGACTCTCTAACGTAAGGACAAGCCAGGTGATTTATACTTTATATATATATATATTTTATATGATCTTTATACGGCCTAAAATCGAATACTATTCAAACANGGGCGGGGCGGGTGAGTGGCTCCGGCTGCGGAGCGGGCCGAGCCCCGGTCGCCATGTTGTGTCCGCGTCGCCATGGCAACGGGAGGCCGCCGGACCATCGAGTGCAGCCTCCGGGCGGAAAGAGATGACGCGCCTCTGGCCCCTCCCTGCGGCCTCATTGTGGTTCCTCTTCCGGGTTGCGGGGAGGTGTCATGGCGGCGCACCTGAAGAAACGGGTGTATGAGGAGTTCACCAAGGTGGTCCAGGTAACACGTTCTCAGTGGGCCAGGATGGACGGCTCCGATCTCTGCTGTGCGGCGGGAAGTGCCGATGGCTGACGTGGAGGTGTAGGGAAACCCGCCGGCCCAGCCCGGGGCCGAGCCTGGGAGCGCCCACCGCCCGCCCGGCGTCGGGCTTGGGGCGGCTCGTGAGGGGTTGGGAAGGAGCGGGACGGGTCGGGTTTGAGTTTAGGGGGGCTGGAGAGATGTGCGGGAGGGGGAGGGTGCTTCCCTCAAGGCGGGGAGGAAGAGAGATTCTCTCATTGGAGATGCTCAGAAACCGTCCGGACGTAATCCTGTGCAGTTTACTCTAGGATGAGCCCTACTTGAGCAGGGACCTTGGACCAGACGATCCACTGTGGTCCCTTCCAACCAGACCCATTCTGTGAATCTGTAACCTGGGTTGGGCTGCCACTGCTGCGGGGAAGAGGCAGCATCGTCCAGCCCGGGACTTGGAAAGGAACTACAGCAAGTTTCTGGGCTACTCCAGGCCGGTGGGAGTAGGAGAAGTTGTGTTTGCCCTGAGTTGGTTGTTTGGTGTTGGAAGCAGCAGGGTTTGACCCATCTTGGGATAGGGAGAAGCCATGTTTCCCGGGGATAGGAGGACTACCTGGGCAGAACAGTAACAGCCACAGTGGTATGAGGATATGTTTCTTCCTGAGACAGGTGAGGGAGAGGCTAGTGACTGCTGTGGGACATGGGAGTTCGCATAGGCCACCCTATATTTAGTCTGGGAAGGAGTGGATCTGGTTTTGCTGTGCTTCTGAGCCTTGTCCCTCTGCCCACAGCAGCAGCATGAGGACCTGTCCACTAAGAAGCTGCGGCTCACCAAGCCCAGCAAGTCAGCAGCGCTCCATGTTGACCTGTGCAAAGCCACCTCACCTGCAGATGCCTTGCAGTACTTGCTCCAGTTTGCCAGAAAGCCCGTGGAAGTGGAGAGTGTGGAAGGGGTTGTCAGGATCCTGCTGGAGCATTATTACAAGGTGGTGTAGCTGGGAGCCAAGCATGCTTGCTCCTTCTGGTCTGGTTTTCTTGGTGTGGGATGTGGAACAGGGGCTCACAGGCTCCTGTGTTGCTGACTCAGTTACCAACAGCCTGGGCTGAGAGTGAGTGACTGTAGCCCTTTACCCAGGTGATTTCTGATTGTGTTACTTGGTGCCTGTGCTGATGGTTTCAGGAGCCTGTGACAAGGCCATGGCAGTGTTATCCCTGCACATGGCCTGTGTGGAAGTTAACTTGACAAGGAACAAAAGGTTTGTCAGGTTTTCCAGGGAGCCTGGCTGTCCAGGCTGTCCAGAGCTGTTTTAGCTTTATCTGAATCTTTCCTGACTGATGTTTCCTTACCTTGTTCTTAATTTCCTCTAGCAGTGGAGAAACATTTTAGCTATTGCTTGTGCTGTGCAAAAAAACACTTTTAAAATGGTAGAATCATGGAATGCTATGAATTGGAAAGGACCTTAAAGACCATCTAGTTCCAACCCCTCTGCCATGGGCAGGGACACTTTCCACAAGACCACGTTGCTCAAAGCCTCATCCAGCCTGGCCTTGAACACCTCCAGGGATGGGGCAGCTGCAACTTCTCTGGGCAACCTGTGCCAGTGCCTCACTACTATCACAGGAAAGAATTTCTTCCTAATATCTAGTCTATGAAGAAAACTGTCAGGGATCAGTCGCTTCTCCATTTTACAAGTGGCAGGACCAAGAAACAGTCTCAGATTGCACCAAGGATGTTTAGATTGGATATTTGGAAAAATTTCCCCACTGAAAAGGTTGTCAAGCACTGGAACAGGCTGCCCAGGGCAGTGGTTGAGTCACCATCCCTGAAGGTATTTCAAAGACGTGTAGATACGACTCTTGGGGACGTGGTTTAGTGGTGGACTTCGTAGTGCTGGATTAAAGGTTGGACTTAATGATCTTAGAGGTCTTTTCCAATATGAGCAATTCTCTGATTCTATGAAATACAGAATTCCTGCTCAAATAACACAGATTATTTGTGCTTGAAGTTTGTTTTGTAGCCTGTGTTAGAGGCTCATGAACCTGCAGATGAGATCACACTGGTAAGAGAACAACCAGTTACAGAATCCAGCTTTTAAAAATACTGCTTTTGAAACTACTGTAGCTGACATTGTTTTATGTAAAGACAAAACTTCCAAAAGAAGTTGTTTCTTAGTATATCCATAACACTTGCACTTCTAATCATTCAGAAACCTGACCCTGAAAGCTGCTATAGCAGTGGAAGTTATGTGACGATTTGTTTGATTGTAGTGTTTTTGTTTTGTTTAAGATGGTGCTTCAGCCTCCTGCTCCTTCATCCCTGTCTATTTTGGTAGGGCAGTCCCGATACAGTCCTGATGACAGTATCCATTGTTCAAACACATAACTTCAACCCTAAAATAGAAAATGCTTCTCAGTTCAGTTGAGAAAGGGACTACTCCCTTGGGTGTCACATTTGTCACTTGGAGGCTGTGTGTGGCACTAAAGTCTCTCTTAAACATTTCAAAGATGTAAAAGGTGTAACTAAAATTTCTTGTTGAAAGATGGAATATTTGTTATTGTAATATTTCTGCACCTCTTTGTTCAGTGTTGCATGAATGCCTGGTAAGATCTAAGTATGACATCCAGATGACTTTTTGTCTTTCTGCCCTGTATTTGATATCCTTGGCAATACAATGAAAGAGGGAGCTTCCAGTTATTACCAGAAGTCTTGTGTGCACCAGTCTATAGAAATAACATATTTTAAAATTAAAATCTTTGAAATGCATGAACTTTTGAATTTAGTTTTAAAGGAATATTAATTGATGAGGCTTACTTATGTAATTATCGCCCATGCCAGCATTTGCTATTACTTAAATGAGTAGATGTATGCAGTAATATATGCTGGTGGGTTTTTTTTTCTTTAACCTTGATGTATTGGGGGTTTTTGGGTGTTATTTCCTTCCAGGAGAATGATGCTTCTGTAAGACTGAAGATTGCATCCTTGCTGGGGTTGTTGTCAAAGACTGCAGGATTTTCCCCAGACTGCATTATGGATGATGCCATTAACACACTGCAAAATGAGAGTAAGTCTCACTTTTGAGGTGATGCTTGACATCAAGGTGGAATCATGCTGTCAAAGCATTTGGGACAGTGGCAAGGCCATACATGTGAGGTGTACAGTTGGGAATTGCTGGTTAGAGTATGTATTTTCTGTTTTTGTGAATGATGACAGACAACACCATGTTCTGAGGAGGAGAAAAATGTTCCTCTGACCTGCCCGCTGTATATCTTTGTTCTAAAGGAGTGCAAAGCTTGCTTTTGCATCTCCATGTGAGCGCTCTTGCTTCTGAAATTCTCTGTTCTACCAGACAGTTTTGCTTGAAGTGGAAATGTGTTTGAAGAGGAGTTTTTTGTACCATGCTAGAGGCCACCTCATTGAGCTCTGTCAACAGGAGTGTAGCCAGCAGGTCAGGAGAGGAGATTCTACCCTTTTACTCAGCACTGGTTAGGCCACATCTGGAATATCTTATCCAGTTTTGGGTTCCCTGTTGCCATATTGGTGCTGGTAAGGTTGGGTGAGTTCAGCAGAATCACTGAGTTCAGCAGAATCACAGGTAGAGGACTGGAGTATGTGATGTGCTATGAATCACTGAGGGAGCTGGGCTTGTTCAGGCCTTGAAAGGAGAAGGTTTCAGGATGGCCTTCAAACCTGGATCAGTCTGTGACCCTGTAGCTGGTAAGAGTTCAGTAAGGTGGTACATAGCCTTTCACTGTTTTGTTTTGCAGAGTCTCACCAAGTCCTTGCTCAGCTGCTGGACACCCTGTTAGTGATTGGCACAAAACTCCCAGAGAATCCATCTGTCAGGATGAGGCTGGTGGAGGTAGCCTGCAAGGTAAGGAGCCTCCCTGGGGCAGGGAGCTTTTGTCACTGCCACAAGGAAAAAAAAGAAAGGTAGTCAGTATTTAAATTACTTTCATTTTTCTTAACAAACTGTTACAATACTAACATTAATAACTGCTAGGAAACATAATATGGTGTGTCAAAGGGGTGAAAGGACAATAAGAATTCTAGTACATCTGCTTGTCTCTTTTGTTCCACAGCATCTGACAGATTCTTCTCATGGTGTAAGGAATAAATGTCTTCAGTTGATTGGTTGTCTTGGCCCCGTGGAAAAAGGTGTTGCAAAAGAGGCTGAAAGCCAGGCAGCCAAAGATGTCCAGAAGATAATAGGAGATCATTTTAATGATCAGGATCCTCGTGTTAGGACTGCAGCTATAAAAGCCATGGTAAGTGGAAGAAATGGTTTAGGGTTGTATAAGGAAGCTGATAGGGGACTGCAAACTAATCCTAGGAGGTTTGGTTTAGAGATTATTTTAATTAACATAGTGAAAGTCTGTTTACCTGGAAAAATAAGGCTAGGTCTTGAAATATGAGAGAAAAATTTATTTCTTGATTTAGCATTGGTTACCAGAACTACAGTAGCTTCAGAAGCTTTTAGCTTTGCAGAAATGCAAGCAAGGCCATGCGTTTCAAAATATTGCTTAATGTGAGTTGCCTGTGAGTGTATGGGGATGCAGAAGTTTTTCTATTACCCTTAAAGTTTATGACAATGTTTCATCTAATGTGATGGTCCATGAGGATCTTTGAATTAATGTTATTAAACTCCAAAGAGAGAAGGAAGCTGCATTTGAGGAGATCAGATTGCACTTGAATCTCTCTGAAATCTCCCTCTACTGGACGTTGTACTTACTCATCCTTCACAGTCATAGAATCGTTTAGATTGGAAAAGACCCTTAAGATCATTGAGTCCAAGCTTTAACCCAAGCACTAAACTCTGTCCCTAAGAGCCACATTATATGTCTTTGAAATCCCTCCAGGGATGGTGACTCCACCACTGCCCTGGGCAGCCCATTCAGTTCTTGACAACCTTTTCCATGCAGAATTTTTTCCTAATACCTAATCTAGACCTCATCTCATTCCAATTTTTGTTGGTACAATTTTTTTAAAGTAATTTGCATAACTTTTATAATGGTGTTCAGCCAAGTCCATAGCAAGATTTATGACCTGGAATCTGTAATTATAGCACAAAGAAAACTGTCTTTCTGTTGTTTGAAGTACAGGAACATCCTGTGTGAATTCAAGGTCACTAACCACTATTCCACATTCTTGATCACAGTTTTTCTTGCTACCATGTTTGTGGTTTTTTGCCTTTAATTCTGTGTTGTACTTTGAAGGATATAGAAAAGAAAATGTTTCTTCTTGACTGCATTGAGACAGATACTATTCCTTTGTTTGTAAGCCAGATTCATAACACTGTTATTCTAAAAAGGAACAATGTAGGACACTTTGCTGTTCCTGTGGTTCAGCAATGGAAAGATTTACAGGGCATGGAAACTCATGGGCAATGCTACTTTTGAATCCATGTTTCAGGAATGGTAGTAAAGTAATTACTTTGAGTATTCCTGCATCTGTTTTAGTTGTGGTTGAATATGGCTAACACTAAAAAATTATTTGAAGGTTGGGAGAATGGACAGACAGTGTATTGGTATAAATTTTATTTCCCTAATCAAGGTATGAATGACTCTGAAGCTAAAAAAAGATTATACTGAAGCCAAGATATTATTTAAAATACTTATCAGGATAATACAATATTTTAATTATAGCAACAGTCAAGAAATGCAAGCAGCTAAGTTTACTCAAAGCAGAAAAACAGTGGTGAAAACTTAGTCTGTGTCCCTTAAAACTCTTCTTACACTTTCTTGTGTTGTTTTTTTTCCCTGTAGCTGCAGCTTCATGAAAGAGGATTAAAGTTACAGCAAGCTATTTATAGTCAGGTAAAACCTTGTATTTGTTTTGTATGTGTTTGCATATCTTTCCTTTTTAACTTCTGTGGCAGTGTGGTTTGTGAGGAGAAGGGCACTGAGCAGAGGAGGAGTATTTTGCACTTTGTTTGCCAATATTCCATATTGTCCTATGACAGTGGAAATAAAAGAGTATTTTGCATCCATTGTGTTTAAATGCACTAAAACGTATGCATTGTTGTATATTGTTTATTTGGGAGGTGATCATGCGAAGGGCAAGGCATGATGAAGTCGTTAGTGTCATCTGGCAGTCATAGTCCTGAAGTCTTAGCTAGTCCTGAAGTCTTAAACCCTTGTTCATTGGAGAGTACCCATGAAGCCTGTGTTTCTTACGTCAGTAAGGCTGTGTAGCTGCAGCCTATATTAAACCAGTTCTATTGCAGACTCACATTTCATCCTTCTTGTGTAGTTCAGGCAGTTCTGGAGTTTTGCAGCATGTGCCTGATTGGCTTGATTAGGACTGGTCTGCCTGATTGAACTTGGAAATACTAGGGAGTAGAAGGGAAGACTGGATTAATCTTGATTTTTAATTTGTCCTAAGTATTTTGTGATAAGGATGCTGATTGCACTGTGGGAAGTGAGTGACAGCTCGGGTGGAGATGTTTCAGGTATATTGGACTGTGAATCTGCTTTCAGGCCTGCAAGCTGTTGGCAGATGATTATGAGCAAGTGCGCAGTGCTGCAGTTCAGCTGATCTGGGTCCTCAGTCAACTTTACCCTGAAAGGTATGTCCTGCATGCACTGTCCTCAAAGTATGGGCAAAGTAATCATCCTAATCCTGAGAGTTTTGTGCTAGTAGGTCTGAGGAGTAGCTGTTAGGAAACTGATGTGTACAAATGACTGATGCCTGATGAGAATGCACTGATACAGTGAAGTTTTGGTTCCTGGTATTTGTTGCATATTCATAGGAATTCAGCATAGTTGTTTCTTATTGGTGCCATCCAGTATGGAATACAACCAACAAACTGATTTCTCTATGTCAGCATCGTCCCAATTCCTTCTTCCAATGAAGAAATTCGCTTGGTTGATGATGCCTTTGGAAAAATTTGCCATATGGTTAGCGATGGTTCCTGGGTTGTTAGAGTACAAGCTGCTAAGTTACTGGTAAGTTGCATTCTTTCTTCTCTAGCAGAAAATAGTTCCTCTTAAGTTACTTCACTTTTCATATATATTTGAAAAAAAAAATAGAGGATATTTAAAACTGTATAGGTAAATTTCTCACAAAAGTCTGAGGGGAAAGAAATGAGAGAAGTTGAGGAAACCAAAAAGTTTTTCAGCTGAAATAATACTGATTGGCACAAAACTTCCAGAGAATCTGTGTGTCAGGATGAGGCTGATGGAGGTAGCCTGCAAGGTAAGGAGCCTCCCTGGGGCAGGGAGCTTTTGTCACTGCCACAAGGAAAAAAAAGAAAGGTAGTCAGTATTTAAATTACTTTCATTTTTCTTAACAAACTGTTACAATACTAACATTAATAACTGCTAGGAAACATAATATGATGTGTCAGAGGGGTGAAAAGATACTCCTTGATAGATTGTGAAAGATTGTGATTCTTTCCTTGAGAGTAGATGATTGAGCATTAAAGGGAAAAACAAATCCTTGTCATAATTCCCTGCCCCTACTTCTCTACCACAGCACATGTGAACCAACTGAACTCAAGAAAAGCCATGTTAACCTCAGTGGGAAAAAGATGTTCTGACTCTTTTAAGTTCACTTCTTTAGACTCTAGCGTACACTAGTGTCAGGCATTGCATAAAGCTACTAGAATGAGTCGATAAGACTGGATGCTGTTCTGGGATGAGTCAGGAAATTACATGGTGCAATTTAGAATGATCCTATTTCTTCCTTTTAATGTTTTCTTTAGGGTTCTATGCAACAAGTTAGCTCCCATTTCTTGGAGCAGACCCTTGACAAGAAGCTCATGTCAGATCTGAGGGTACGTAAATGTTTGGGTTTGTTATCTTGTGTGTAGGTACAAAAATCACACAAGGGGTATGTTAATGTTGAGTGTGCTTGTTTACCTTGTCCTTGCCTGAGGGCTGCTGAGAGTTAATTGATGATGACAGGTCTTGTTTTAGATAAAAGCCAATGAAGCAATTGCTGGTTTTAGATTTCATTAGCCAAGCATGTAAGAAACAACTCTAGGCTATTCAGATTTTGCAACAGCTGAGAGATAAACGTTTGTGGTGTTCTGATAGTTTTCTGGCTAAAAGCTTTGTTTATTGTATATGGAAAGATTGCACCCTAGTTCTAGGAGCAAGCTCAAGGAAACATCCTGCAAGATCTGATCAAAAAATGTTGACATTTCAAGAGACAGTAGTAGCTAAAGGCTACTCAGCCTTTTGAGCAAAATTTTTCAATAACATTCATTTCTTAAGCAACATGCTCAAGGTTATGTTATTTTTTTTCTATCTACAAAAGAATGGTGAAGAGCTGCTGGTTTTTGTGGGCAGTTTTTTAAAAGCTGTTAAAGTGCTGCATAGTTTCATTTAGAGTATGGGGGGAAAAGAGAAAGACTAGCAAGCGCGCTGGATGAATATCCCATTTTACGCATTGCTTAACTCTGGATAATATTGATAGCACTAAAGTATTTAATTGCAGTTTATCAAGTTGAACTGCAAAGTGATAGCATTTTTGCAGATCAGCCCTTCTTAACTAGATGGGCCTTTGTTCTGACCCAGTTTGTTTGTTTTTACAATGGATGTCTAAGAATATGTTAATTAAAATGTATTTGTTATTATCCTTGCCCTACATCAAAAATACAAAGAATTTCTGGCAGTTAGAAATAGCCATAGAAGAGAAGGTACTGTTTGCTTTTCTTAGCACTTACATGTGTGTCAATATCTAAGCCTCCAGCTACATCTTTTTTCAGATCCAGGTTAATATTTTGTTCAGTCATCTTTTGAAGTGTACATGGTTGTAACTGAAACACTTGTTTGGACAGAGGAAGCGCACTGCACATGAACGAGCCAAAGAACTCTACAGTTCTGGGGAGTTTTCAAGTGGCAGAAAGTGGGGAGATGATGCTCCCAAAGAGGAAATCGATACTGGCGCTGTGAACTTGATTGAATCAGGAGCTTGTGGGGCTTTTGTTCATGGCCTGGAAGATGAGATGTATGGTGAGTGTTAACTTGCCATGGAATAGCTAAAGGGGGAGATTTGTGTTGGCTAATAAGCACCATTGTGATCTCTGAAACTGCAGTTGTGTCAAAGGTGCTAGTGTCGCACAGAATTTTGGGTAGAAATGTTTCATTGAGTAGCCAGAAGCAAATAGCTTCCTATAAATGGTATAGTTTTAGTAACATATTTGGTAATGAGTGGTTGCTTCTGTTCTGCAGAAACCCACTGGGATTATTTTTTATTGTTGTTGACTTAAATTTAACGATTGCATGGGACTCTAAATTGGCAGAGTTAGTTGCTGCTGTGTAAAATTGGTGTTTTGTCAGCAGGAAGGAAAATCATATAATCATTTAGGTTGGACGAGACCTCTAAGACCATCGAGTCTAAATGTGAACCCAACACTGCCAAGTCCACAACTAAACCATGTCCCTAAGTGTCACATCCAGATGATTTTTGAACCCTTCCAAGGGTGATGAGTCTGCCACTTGCCTGCACAGTTTGTTCCAATGACTGACAACCCTAGTATTTTCCCTAATATCCAGTCTAAACCTCCCCTGGCACAACTTGAGGCTGGTATTTGCATAAACCATGACAATTCCAAGCTCTGGATGTTATTTCTGAATTTGTCTTTAATGATACTGGAAGGACAAGCCTAAGTTAAAGTGTGCAAAACTGTGATAACAAAAATACTGCTGTAAAAGCTGGTTTATTGTTCCATGACTTTGCAAATAAATGCATGTTTTCCCAATAGCTAAACTCTCCCTGGAGCTTGAAAGTACACCTTTTCCTAACAGTAAGCAGCATTTCACTGGTTCAGCCCCTTGACCTGTGAAACGTGCTCCAGTTTCTTGTGCCACACATCTTACGGCAGTATGTTGCTATTGAGGAATGTGGATAAAGTGAATGAATGTGGAATATGCACAGATCTGTGGATAATGTAAATCTCTCTCTCTCCATTGCAGCATTTTTAAATGCTGCTGAGCTCTCCCTGGCTGGCAGTGCACTTCATGTCTTGAATTCCATGTTGTAACTTAAATCTGAATTAGTGTGTCAGCTTATGAGAGCAATATTGGCAGAATGTTTCTCTTCTCTTAATACTTGGGTCTTAATGACCATGGAGACTTGTAGTTGTGACAAAAGCTTCATTACTGAGCGAGCAGGGGTCTTGCTGTCTGTGCATTTTTTCACTTAATCAGAATCATGAGGAGTCAAACATGTTCTTTAAGAACAATAGGCCTCAAAGCTCCACACAAGTTCAAGTAAATGTCTTCAAGATGAGCTAATTTGAGTGAAAAACAGAAGTATGTTTAAAACAACATTTGCAAGACATCAGATTAATTACCATTTTTATGATCCCAGCACATAAATGTTATGGAAACCAATGAGGATGATTGTAGGGAAGAGAATATCATCCAGGCTTAACCTTGTTATATTTGGGTATTATTCAAATTCCTGCAATGTTTTACAGCATAAATACACTCAGGATGCTTTCTGATCTTTTTTTCTTTAATTTTAATCATTTTAATATTTAGGTGGCACCTTTTTCCTTTGTTTTGAGGAATCTGAAGTCAGAAAGCAGAGGAATTCAATTCTACTAACTGCCAAAACATTGATTCTCTGGGGCTTTTCAACAATTCGTGAAGTGCTACGTAGCAAGTTAAAAATGCAGTGAAAGCTCCAAGCAATTAAAATGTCAGGAAAAATAAAACAACCGCAGTTTAATTAACTGAATTAGTTTGCTTAAGATACCAGGGTTAATGCTACACTTGTAAAACACACTATGAAATATGCACTATTTATTGATGGGCTGGAGACCTGTTTTTCATCTGCAGGTCCATTTTGCAGATATTTATGGCAGCAGCAGGGGCTCTGTCAGAGGTGAGACTTCTGATTTGAAGACTTGCCTGTGAAAAGATCCCCAGTGGGTCCCTGCTTAGACCCTGTTGAGGCTCTGTTGTCCTCAACATTTCCTCAACACCTCCTGTTTTTAACCCAGCCCTTGAATAGAACAAGACCTCACTGTCAGGTGAATATCCTTTCACACGGGACGGTTTTAATTAATTTACAATTAATTCTCTGTTCCTCTTTTAACAGAGGTTCGAATCGCTGCTGTTGAAGCCCTGTGTATGTTGGCTCAGTCTTCACCTTCTTTTGCGGAGAAGTGCCTGGATTTTTTGGTTGACATGTTTAATGATGAAATTGAGGAGGTGAGATTGCAGTCAATACACACAATGAGGAAAATTTCCAACAATATCACACTGCGGGAAGACCAGCTGGATACTGTATTAGCTGTCTTGGAGGTAAGAAATTCTTGAGGAGGGGGAAATTTGCACTTCCGCTTGCTTTGGGATGCTTAATTACGTCCTGCTAATCAGTCTCTTCCTCTGACAGCAAACCCACTTTTTTGTTGTTTTTTTTCTTCTGTCTTGTGCTGTGGTCCAGCACTCTGCACCACTTTACGCTGAGTGCAGCTTCATTTTCCTTCTGCTTCCTTGACTCAGCTGCTTTGGCTACACCTTTGCCCACCAAGCAGAGCTGGGCCATGGGCCTGAGGTCTCTTTTCTGGCTGTTCAGAGAGTTTGTCAGCATGCTCTGCCGTCTGATTTTGAGTTTTCCCAACCAGCATCCTCAAGTCAGTGCTCAGCCAGGATTCAGGGAACACCACGAATCAGTTACTCTCCCTGGCTGATGAAGTTGATCTAGGAAGAGGAAGAGATTTTGGCAATGTGAATGGTCAAACTGCTTCTGCCCAGACCTGATTTATTTGCTGAGCTATAGCCCCTGAGGCTATTTTTTTTTTTTTTTTTTTTTTAATCTGCTGTAAGTGGTAGGCAAGTTTCTGCATCTTTCGGGAAGTGTTGCAGCCTTGGGAGGTGCTGCAAATCGACTGCTTCTATTTCTGCACCTTCTATTTCCTTGACCCAGGGCAGCAGTTGCTACTCTCGTTTGCCTATTCCTGAGACACAACTTAATTAAACCTACTTTATCAGTCTGTAACAAATGCTGAGGAATATGATCTGGATTTGCAAATGCAGCAATGAGCTTTAGGTGCCTCATGTTTTTGTCATTATTTACATTTGTTTAAGCTGAGGACCCATGCATTGAGGTATGAAAATGTCCTGGTTAGGCTGGGTTCTCCTGTGCTTACTTATCATGTATGATAAATCCTATGTGTATTGTGGTTTATATTATCATAATTATTATCAGGCATTAGGATAGTTTAAGTGTGAGAATTATTAACATTTTAATGAATTTATCTGATTCTGAAAGATGCTTGGTACTTTTCTGCAAAGTCCATCTTCCAGTACAAAAATAAAGGATATGGAAAAATGCCATTAACTTTGGTGCCTAAAGTGGTTCTAGCAGTGTATATATGAAACACTTAGGCCCCACTGCTTTCACTTTAACAGAATAACTCTACCAGCTACTCCTTGCTTTTCTGACCAGACTTTGGATTTTGCGTTTCTTCTTGTCCTTGATCTCAGCTTCTGTTGAGTTGTGCTCATCTCTGTCCCTCCACAGTCTTCTGGCTCGTTTGTCTCTGTACTACCTTTCTAGTGGGCTTTATTAGAGGTCTGGAGTATTTTAAGGCCGTGGTCATTTCATTCCAGTCCTTAGAGTTTGTCTTCTCTGTGGTCATAGTCTGTCTTTGACCACCAAGCTCCTTTGATTGTTTGTGTACGTTGGCCGTCATTTAAGAGACTTTACAAGAGGATTACTCTTTCTTCTTCTGTGCAAGACAGTGATGAAGGAGCTGTTGATACTTAGCAAATTATAATTTAAAAAAGGTGAAGTCCACCACTGAAAAGCGTCCGGTTCTTGTATCGTATCAAATTTTCACATTGTGTCCAGCAGTGCCATGCAAATGCTGATAGCAAGGAATGTGGTGATGCATGGATATGGAATGTCAAGGTGTTTTTTGGCAGAAGGAATGTAATTAATTCAGCTGAATAATCTAGTCTGTCCAGCCATTGACATGTCCTGAGTGCTTATTCAGACCCTCTGGGGGCTGGTGCCTGGGCTGAAAAATTCCAAAGCCTGTAGAGTTGAGCTCACTGTGTTGAAAACGGTAACAGGCTTCTGTGTAAATACTAAAACAATCTTTGGTGATTGTTTTACTGACATACCCAACACCTTCCTTTTCTGATACTGCAAAGGTACAACACCTTGAGAAGGTCAGCAGTGAAGCAGTTCCCATTATTCCAGTAAAGGAAGCACATAGCAGGAGCAGACTGGGAGACCCTGCAGCACTTGCCTGGTCTGTCACTTCATCTGTACTTAACTCTGGTAACTAGAAACAGGCACGGCTTTTCTCAGGCCGCTTTTATCAACTCAGCCAAGGAACAGAAGCTGCCACCTTTAAAGTAAGTGTGTGTGCAGGTGCATTTCTCTCAGTGCTCAGCAGTGTCTGGGTTGGGTTTTCATTTTAGGATTCTTCGAGGGACATTCGGGAAGCACTTCATGAACTGTTGTGTTGCACCAACGTTTCAACTAAAGAAGGCATCCATCTTGCACTGGTGGAGCTGCTGAAAAACCTGACCAAGTATCCCACAGACAGAGAATCCATATGGAAGTGAGTGTGTTTAGTGTCCTTGTGTGTCTGCTTGTTTTCCTACTCTTCTTAGTAAGTGAGGTGCTCGGACATACTGGGCTGGCAAAGGAGGTAACAGTATTGCAGATGTCCTGTTACTCTGTAAGTATATACTTGTTCATGACTGGTGTGGAAACTCTGTGTTGTTCTTGCTTGTCAATGCTTGCACTGGGAATCCAGAACTGATGACCACTCCTGGAAATATCCATCTATTCCAGACACTCACAGAAAAGGTGAATTTGACTTGGAGTTTAAAAACCTCACCTCTTCTACGCAACCGTTTTTGCTTACTTGACACTCAGTTAAATAGTAATGTTTACCAGCAGTTGATTATATCAGATGTGGTAAGTGGATTGGCCATGTGGCTTTGTGTTGTTAGAGGGAAATTTTCTGTCTAAGCACAAAGAAGGAATTTCTGTGTTGGGTTTTTTGGTTGTTTAATGGAAGCAACAAAAGGAGTGGTGCTCCATACACATGGTTTGAGATGGAATTTGTAGGTATTATTAGAAACACTTATGTTAGCCTTAGCCTCCTTTGACTTCCAGTGTACTTTTAAATGGTTTTTGGAGTTTGGGGGTTTGGGGTTTTTACCTCCTAACTTCCTTATTTCTGAAGGAAAAAAAAAATACACTCATTCATTAGCCTTCAGTATAAAAGCTTTTCCTGGATGGTATAACTACAAGGATGAAGTATTTTGTTGACCGTTTAAATAAAAACTTCTTATTGCTGCTTGTCCTCTCAGTTTTCTTGGGTCCTATCAAATATTAATGCAAATACTCAGTTGTAAAGAAACAGTGAACTTGGACAGCAGGATTTTCTTGCTGACCACAGTCTCTAAAGCGTTGCTTTTGCAACATAAAGTAGCAATGCTTTAGAATGTTGAATTTTGAGATTTGCCTGTTTACTAAGATATATTTCAATCTGTGTGTTTCCAGATGCTTGAAGTTCTTGGGAGGCAGGCATCCCACTTTGGTGCTTCCATTAGTCCCAGAGCTGCTGAGCACACATCCGTTCTTTGACACTCCAGAACCAGACATGGATGACCCAGCCTGTATCTTTCTTCATGAAGCCAGTTGATAATTTTGACTGTAGTAGATTTTATTTGTTATTTCCTTGTGCTCATATTTCTTAAACCATTTTTAACTGTAGCAGGCAAACAATCCTGTAGCTATTTCTGAATCCCTTTGCACTTAGTTTGTTACTTGGCAAGTGATGGAATAACTGTTAGCTGGAGCCATCTTCATAAATACTAGTGGACTATAATTGGCCTTCTTTTTATGCTGTGATGAATAATCAAGCAATTTGTCAAGGTTTAGGCTTTGCAGATGAGCCCTTTGATGTCAAAACATTTATCTAGTTTGCATTAATTTTGAAGATGCTTTAGCTTTTAAATAAGAAGAGTGTTTTTTCATGTCTTTTTTTAGGTAAAACTTTTGCTATGCTCACTGTTGTGGAGTGTACAGAACAGCACTATCTTTTAGTATAGCAGTGCCTGAATCCCCATAATGCTTTGAATTTTTCATATTTTTGAAATAATTCAGTATCAGAGATCCTTATATTAATGCTCTTCCAATACTTTAGAATACAAACTATTATTGATACAGGATTATCCTCAACAATAGGAGATGATCTGGAAATGCATTTTTCCATTGTTCTTCCCCTTGCTTCCCTTCTGTGGAATTGCAGAACACAATGTTATTTATGATGCATGCTGAGACACACTGGACTGGAACCTTCCTCCAGAAGCTGCTCCTTATTTTTCTCACCAGTCACAGGCCGTTGACCAAAAATCCTATACAGATTAAATAAATACCTTGTGAGAATTGAAATGGGTTAGAATCAGGTGGAGAAAGATGAATCTGTAATTACATGATTTGGTAATAATTTGAGTGAAGTTGTCGTGTGAGTTGAGAATTCAAGGAACACTGCAGGAGGGAGAAAGCTATTGACTTAATGCACCTTCCTGCCTGGAACTAAAGAATATTAAGTTAGAAGACATTTTGGAGGTAACTTGCCACTGTATTCTACAGAGGCATATTATTTGATGACAGGCTTGTGAGCCAGAAATGGAATAAACTTGAGTACAATGTTTCCAGTGTAAACTGGTATTTAAAAATACAGTTTTGTTTGCTCCAAAGCACTTAAGCTCTGATTCAAATTTCCTATGCTTGGGATCAGCCCTGTTGCAGGTGTCAGCCTTTGGGCTAACTGTGAAAACCTTTGGCTGCTCTCTATTTCTGCAGATCTCAGACTGTGAAAATGTGTTTTCTATTTCAGAATAATTTTTCCATGAATCTTTAGGTTGCTTCAAGTCTGTGTAGAGTGATGTTTTCAGGGCATCTTAGGAAATGCAGCAATTTTCAAAGACTTGGCAGTAAATGTATAGTTCTAGATGTTGCTTGGGTACAAAACAACCTGAGCAACCTGGTCTAGTGGGAGGTGTCCCTGCCTACGGCAGAGGGGTTGGAACTAGTGGTCTTTAAGGTCCCTTTCAATCCAAACCCTCTGTGATTCTGTGGTGCAAACTGGTGAGCATAATGTCAACTTGGAGGAAGAGTGAAACTCTACCTAATGCGCATGTTCTGCATTTGGGATCCCTGGCTCCTTTCCTCTGTGTTGCTTGTGAGCCATCCCATGTTGGCAGTAACATCCTTTCTCCAGTATGGCTCACCCTGTAATGTTTGCACTTTGTACGTGGTTTTCATCTGCTCAGACAGCTGTTTCTTTGGGTTTTGCTCAGTATTTTCCAACTATAAAGAACTTCTAGACAAATCCTGACCAAGAAAGGGTTGTTGAGTTGTTGTTGTTTTAACTCCCCATCCCCAAGGAGCTCTTCTTGCTGTTGTTTATTTTTCTTTAACAATCCATTTTCAATAGACATTGCTGTTCTGGTTCTGATTTTTAATGCTGCTAAAAGTTGCCCAACAATGCCTGCCCTGTTCTCTGACCATACATTCAGACATTATGCGTATCTTCGGGACAGTCTCTCTCATCTGGTCCCTCCATTAAGAGTAAGTTGAACCACTTTGGTTTGCGCTTTGACACTCTGTTGGGGATATTGCTGGTCTCTTCCATGTCTGTTTGTGTGTAGCACTTAGATTCTGAAAGTCTTTTCTCCTGTGCACCATGGGAGTTAATATTAAAATGTGCATTAAGGCAGGAGAGGCAAATATTAAATTGTTACAATATAGATTCTGTAATATTTTGAGGAGAATAGTAACATTATTGCTCTCAAGTGAGAATAGTGCATGGTTTGCTGGTTAGGTAAGAATGGGAGGGCAGTATTCCTGGAAGTTTTCTGTAGCTCTGACTATGTATGTGGGAAAGGCCTTTGTAGATCTTGCAACATTTCACTTGTGTTCTACCTGAACAGTTTATTCATGGGTGAATGTGTTCCATTTTGCTTTGCAACGTTTTTCCTGCATGGAAGTATGAGTGGGATTGAAGTTGGCTGTAAGTCTTACCACAGCTCATAACATGAGTGATGGTTTGTGTGGTCTTGGCTTCACAGTGTTGAAGTTAATAAATGAGGAAGATGTTGCCCTCAAAGGGATGTTGAAGTTTAACCTGAGGATGTCTAGTGCAAGTGGATTGTAAAGTGGGGAGGATTAACTAATAAAGATGCAGACCTGAAAATAAATAAATTTGGTATAAATTTTGAATTTGAGAAATGAATTGGAGCTCTCAGTTGGTTGTTGTTAAATGATATGTCAGCGTTCTGCAATGTTATTCCTTGGGTTAGACTTTTCTCTTATTTTTTTTCGTTTATGTGTGTTCCTTCCTGCTTAGTTGCCAGGTAGAAAGCTGGTGTCCTCCGCTGTGTCTCCCAGTATTACCCCACATGAAGATCCTTCCCAGCAATTCCTACATCAGAGCCTGGAGAGGGTTTACAACTTCCAGCACCTCGACCCACAGGGCATACAGGAGCTGCTGGAATTTACCATCCGGTAAGGCTGCAAGCTGACCTGTTTATGGAAAGATATGTTAGGATTCCCAATTTCTCTGTTGCAAGTGCTTTGTTTCTGAATATGAGTGTTGTAATTTGCTGTCCAGTGCTTAACTTGAGCCTTCTAGAGACTGGTGTGATAAGAGAGTGTTCATGACCTATTTAAAATCAAATTGATGGTCTCAGGTCTGGCACTGCCCCATGGAATAACCAGTGTGCATTTGGCGGGGGGGCATCTTTTCAGAGCGTGGTAAGAGTTAGGTAAGGGTGTTCTTTTTGGTCTGTTCACTTACGCTATAATACACTCTCAGTTTTTATGGTTTATGGGTGACAGCCTTGTGTGTCATTCTCAGTATTGTGTCCTTGTAATTTTGATCATATTATTGGTAAGGTACATGCACAAGGTTTCCTTGTTTTGTTTTTCTGGGGGGGAAAGGTGTTGTTCCCTTTGCTCTTGCATTTTCTGTGTCCTGTGGCCTTTCAGTCAGTAGGAGAAAACCTGCTTCTGGTGCTTTGGGTTCTCATTGCCAGTCCCACTTACAAAGGACTTGTGCATTCCTCATCAGTTTTCAAATCAGAGAGCTTTTCCAGGAATAGAAAACATGCTTGCATGCTGCTGTCTGCTGCTGTATAGATAAGGGTGTGTGGTGTTGCTTCTCAGTGTGGGTTTTATGCTGCCTCTTTCATTTCATCTCTAGACTGATTTACACAAACAAAACACTTGAAAAGGATCCTTTCAGTGTGATTCCTCTGCTTGGAAAGAGCTAAAGAGCCTTATTTTGAGAGTTAGAAAAACAATCTAAAATGCTTTGTTGGGAATATGGAATTAAAAAAAAAAGCTTAATTCTTTTTATATTCCTTCAAAATAGCTGCCTTCTCTAGTGTGTATGTTGCTGTGAATCACTGTCACACCCATCTGCAGCAGAGAATAAACACTGGGCTCCTCACTGAAAAGCCAGCTGTGGAAACTGTGAGGTTTGTCCTCAGCTGTTTTGCAGCTGCCTTGTGCCAGCCTAAAGTACAGTCTCAAAGCAATTAATGCATTAAACACTTGAAACAGGTAATGTCTAGGCCAAGCATCCAGAACCTTACAGGCATGAGGGTCTGCGCACTTCACAGGCCATGACTGTTTTCAGTTTTTGAGTTGATGGAAATTATTGGCTTGGCTTTTTTCCTGATGGGATTGGCCCCCAGGAAACCATACTAAACCAGCTGCTGTCTTCCATCCTTAAGGGAAGGGATGATTTGGACAAAGCCAAAAAAAGTGTTAGAGGTTATTTTGCAGAGGGCAGGAGTTCCCTGCACCAACAGTTTAGTTGCTGAGAGCACAGGGATAGAAGCAGCTCACAGCAGCGGATTTTGCCATGGACCATAACTCCCTTCTCCTTTATCATTTTTTGTCATCCAAGGAAATAACAGACCTTGTGGAGCTTGTGTCTGCTTGGGACTCAGAGCTTTGGCTGCAGAGCCTGGGGCGGGGATCATCAGTCTGTAGCGTGGTTAGAAATTTAAGACAGGCTGTTTAGCAAATCTGTCTGTGGTTTAGTTTTTCCATCTATACAAGAGGAATAGTTTTTCTTACAGAGATGTCGAAATCTGTTTAATATTTGTAAGGAAATAGAATTAGTGGAATTGGGAACTGTAGAAGACTAGAAAATGGAGTATCTTCCTAGCTGTTAACTGAGAGATGACATCCTGTTCCCCATTAGTGTGTTGTGATGGATTGTGACATGGGAATTAGGCACCCAGCAGCTTTCTCTTCACTCTGCTCTCTGGAAAAAGATGAAATGGAATATCTGTGTAAGGTTGAGGCTGTCTCGGCTGTTGTTGCATTGTTGTTGAAGGAAAGTACAACCCCTCCCTATGAGAGACGTTGAGGTGCTGGAGTGTGCCCAGAGAAGGAATGAAGCTGGGAAGGGCTGGAGCACAAATCTGATAAGAAGTGGCTTAGGGAGCTGGAGGTGTTTATCCTGGAGAAAAGGAGGCTCAGGGGGGACCTTATCTCTCTACAACTCCCTGAAGGGAGCCTGTAGCCAGGTGGGAGTTGGTCTCTTCTCCTGAGTAACAAGCAAGAGGATAAGAGGAAATGACCTCAAGTTGTGCCAGGGGAGATTTAGGTTAGATATTATGAAAATGTCTTCATGGAAAGGGTTGCCAAGCCCTGGAAAGGGCTGCCCAAGGAAGTGGTGGATTCACCATTCCAGGAGGGATTTAAAAGACATGTAGGTGTGGCACTTGTGATGGGCTTGGCAGTGCTGGGTTAATGGTGGGACTGGATGATCTTAGAGGCCTTTTCCAATATAAATAATTCTATGATTCGCTGCTTAGAAAAGATTTTCTTTGGCTGCGTATTATACAGATAGTCTCATGGATTTTTGTTAATGTCTTAGGACTCAGCAACCCTCTGAGCCAAAGTTTCAGAATTGCATCCTAAATGCAAAGATAAATCTAAAATAAATGAAAGGAAATTATCATTTGAAAAAAATTTAATAACACAGCAGGAAACATGGAAGTAAAGTGACAATTTTAATAGACTTTGGATCAAAGCAAAATGTAGAGAAGAACAGATACATGAAACCACATCATCCAGCCTATTTTCAGTTCTGTAACAAAAATTAGTGTTGTTCTCTTAAGGCACACTTTGGATCTAAAACATGGCTAGCAGTAGAGAACTAAAGCCTTTTTGGGTTCCATTAACTGACATTTTTTTCCTATCATATTAAAAGCTGCTTATAATGATGTATGATTTACAAGAAATACCAGACAACACACACCATCTAGTTGGGCAAATATCAGTACATCAGATTCCAGCTTGGCTTAAAAGGGCAGCTCTTTTTCAGATACACTTGGTTGCATGAGCCTGACACATTCCAAACAACCCTTCCCAGCCAACATGAATAGTTTGATTTCCCAGCAGTGTAGCACAAATGGGTCGTTAGCTGCTGTAGAAGGCTGGAGTGTTTTAAGTTAAATCTGGAGCTGCCACTCTGTATGGTTCCCATGGGGCTGCAGAGTAATGTGGGTTGACAGACTTACTGCTTCCACTTCTGTGCTGGTGTCAGCTTCCCAGAAGAAGGGACATGCTCAGTCCCAAGGTGCAAACTGGTTTGTAGTGTGTGTGTTTTGCTGCTGTTTCTGGTGCTTGTTCTAATAAAAGCAGGCAGCAGGAATAGCTGGCTTTATCGTCACTGCCTTCTGAGTGTGTTTAGATTAAACTGCCCTCTGTCTCAACATTATTTTTTCCTTTTTTTTTTTTCACATGCTTCAGTGATCTTCAGAGGCTTGGAGAGCTGCAGTCAGAACTGGCAGGGATGGCAGATTTCACTGCAACTTACCTTCAGTGTCAGCTGCTCCTCATAAAGGTTTGACTTCATCTGGGTTTTTTGAGCTGTTCTTCAAAACTGCCCCCAGTCCATCACAGTGGTGTGCTTTCATGTTTTGATGTTCATGCTGAAAAGTGATATATGATGAAAGAGCAGTTTCTGTGGATTTCTGATAATCCTGCTTCCCTCCTATGGCAAACAATTTGTGCAGTGACTTTGCCAATGCAGACCTCTGCTGCTGGACCTAGGGCTTATGTTTGTTGATGTGAATTCTGTCAGTGCAGAGTTTATTATCTGACAGAAGTCACACTGAGGGCAACTGTGTTATGAGAGTAACTTTTCCCTGCTGGTGGCCACTGCAGTGTTTTTTGTTAGACTGCTGCTGTGAGTGGAATTTTTATAGACAGTGATTTGCAGACAGCTTTATTGGCACCAATGCCAAAGGAGTTCTTAAGATTTTATTGAGCTAAATATCAGTCATACTTTCTTTTATAGTGCTGAAATGATCTACTTAATATTAGCAAGTGAAGTGGTCACTTTGACACCATGGCAGCAGCCCTTTGCAAAAGCCCCCTTTGAAATTCGGCTTCTTTCTCTAAACAGGAACTAATATTTTGCTTCATAGAGTCATAGAAAATCTTGAGTTGGAAGGGACCCTCTAGTTCCAATGCCCCTGCCATAGTCAGGGATTCCACTGGATCAGGTTGCTCAGGGCTGTAAACTGGCAGTACTATTTAAGTTAGTCTCTTTGCATTGTTTAGTGTTTTAGTGTAACTTACATTCATGTAAAGCAAGAACTAAAGCAAGCAGCAAACAGGTTTCCAGAAGGGATTTAATAAAAGCTTTGTTATGTAAAACCAGGGAGGGATTTCAGTTGATTTGCTAAATGCATAGCTGCCAGTTGGCATATCTCATGGCAGGCCTCAAATCCTTGGAATACGTTTATCACCCAGAGAAGGTGTTTCAGATGAGCAGTGTTACAGTTCAGTACAATCCAGCTAAATCCAAAGTGAAATGTGCTGTGCGGGTGGAGGACTAGCATTTGGAGATAGCTTTGCTGCCCTTCTCCAGGGTTAGACTGGAGTGAACCAGATGGTTTTTGCATCTGGCAGAGGAGTGCTCTGTTTGGAAGAAGTAGGTAAAAGCTGCATCAGCCATTCTTGGCTTGAGCTGTAGAACAGTCAATAGAAGAGTGATGCAGAGGAGTCAGTAATGTGCATGGAATGAAAAGTAACTGATAATATCATGGAATCACAGAATGGCTTGGGCTGGAAGGGATTTTGAGGGTCGTCACATTCCAGACCCACTGCCACAGGCAGGGACACCTTTGTACAATACAGTTAGAAATTCTGATACTGCAGAGAGAACCAGAATGTCTGAGTAGCCCTTTTCAATAGATTTTTTTTTTTTTCCAGTTGCTTCTTTCCCCCATAGAAAAAACGCTGGTGGGGAAAAAAGTGTCTGCATTTTCCAGCCTCTAAAGGCTCAAAAGGTTCCAGACCTTTAAAGGCTCTACATCCCCTGTGATTTTAGGGGTAGTTAACTGGGGTTCTGGGTCCAGCCTGAGTGAAGTGTACAGTCTGTATGTTCTTGAGCTTTGGCTACAGCCAGCTTTGTATGTAGCTGTATCTAAGGATAGGCAGCTTCAAAAAGGAGGCCGTGATATAAATCATCCAGTCAAGCTTTCTACATTTTATTTAAATATAAATCAAAAAGCAAATAGAGTGTGGTTAGGTAGTTGGGGTTTTGTTTGGGGCTTCTTGTTGGATTTCTTTTTTTTTTAATACCAGTATCAGTGACTGAATTAGACACAATATCCATAGTAACTCCAGGATCTTTGGTGGGGCGGAGACTGCCAGCAGGAAAGTTCAGAAATGTGACGTGGATGTGTTTCTGGGGACAGTTGTTACTGTTTCCACTTTTTGCCTGCGCTGAGATTGCCCCGATCTTGGTCTCAGGGGGATGATAATGCAGTGGGCTGTTGTTTTTCATTATGAAATACAAGGAGTTGGACTCAGCTAAGCTATATCTCATTCACAGCTTTGTTAATATTATTCTCAACTTATTTTATACTTTCTAATTGTATAGATATCTCTGTCTTTGTAGAACAATGTGTCTTTTGGAGGCCTTGGTTCCCTGTGTTTTATTTAAAAGCTCAAAAGAAAGCTTTGGCATGCTTTTTCAACTAACTCTTTAGACTAAATTGGATATTTATCATAATTTCATGGTTTTTTTCCTTGTAGGCCTTGCAGGAGAAGTTGTGGAATGTGGCAGCTCCCCTGTACCTGAAACAGAATGCGTTGGCGTCTACTGCAGCAAAACAGGTGAGGTGGAAGCAGCTGAGCCTGCACGGAGGCCAGTCCTTGGGTAGGAGTCCTTCCTTAGCCATGGAACAATAATACACTTCTGACCTTCCACTGGCATAATTTGTTCAAGTAAATCTTAGTCTCCCAAAGTGGAGTAATTTCTCTTATCTTCAAAAGATGAGTGATGAGGGAGGAAAGTTCATGACAGCTTAAAAAGGTAAATAGCCCACTCGCCTTCCAGAAGAATAAGAAAGAAGATCCAGAAAACTGTGGGCTGCCTGTCCTCGTCTCTTTCCTGGGGAAGGTTATGGACCAAATACTTTTAAAACTTGTTTCTAAACAAGATCAACAAAGCTACTTGGAAAAGCCAAAATGCATTTCTCAGGAACAAATTATGGCTGACCAACATCACTGCTCTCTATGGTGAGGGGACTGGTGGTATGAACAAGGGGAGGGCAGTGGAAAGTCACATCCCCTGACTTTACCAAAGTTTGGATACAGTCTCCCATCATTTCTTTTTCACCAAACTCGCAGGACTGTGGCTGAATCAATAGATGATAAGGGTCCTGCAAATTCAAGAACCAGTTGATATGCTGGAGGGCATGGCTGCTGGTCTGGACAGACTGGGGGACTGGGATGACAAGAACCTCATCATGTTCAACATGAGGATCCTGGTGGACAGTACATTGAATATGAGGCACTACAGGAGGCCAACAGCAACTTGGTTTGGGTAACGATCCAGCTCTGGGGAGATAACATCTTGGAGGGCTGTGTTGGCCTCCCCAGCAGAAGGAAGATGCTGACAAACTGGGGCAAATTCAGCAGAGGGCCACCAGTGTGGTCAGGGGCTGGAGCGCATTTCCTGCAAGGAAAGGCTGAGGAAACTGCAATTGTCCAGCCTGGAGAAGAGCAGCCGTCAGATGGATTTACTTCTCTCTACCACTGTATCATTATAGGATATAAATGAGACAGAGCCAGACTACTCTGGACAAGAGGCAATTGGCAAATGATGAGAAACTTTGATCAGCTATAAGGGGAGAATTTACTGTAAGGATGGCTAAATCCTATCGCCCAGAGAGGTGGGGGGAATCTTCATCCTTGGAAGCGTTCGATTTGGCCCTGAGTAACTGGATCTAGTGAGACCTGCTTTGGGCAGGAGACCAGGCTAGATGACCTCTAGAGGTCCCACTCAATCTGAGTTATTCTGATTCTGTGATGTATAAATGATCAAATCCTGGCAAAACTGAAGCTAAGCCCTAAGAAAAGGTAAAGAAGCAAGCAAGCTATTAGATAATCTGGTAACAAATCTAGGGTAAAAGCAAGTTCATGGATCTGTTGGGAAACTCTTCTGACATTTTGAGTCTCCAGGTAATTAAGATGTAATAGACAGGTACTGCTATGCATCAAAGCCTTCTCTGCTGTTGATGAATAGAAATAAAAGCTATCCAGCTTTTGAAATCGTCTCTGAACTGTTTGTCTTGGGTGCCATCTTCAGTAGTGTGTGAACCCCCTGGGAAGTAGTATCTGTTGTGAGGATGAATGTAGGTCACTCGCTGTCAATGCAAGGTGAGGGAGTATTTCCTGTTAAATAACTTGCAAGCTCTTGGCCTCTACACAGTCATACTGAACACACTGTATTAATTTCAGCACTTCCTCTTGTCTGCTTAATGTGTTCCTCAGTATGAGATAAAAATACCAGAATCTGGTGATCGTGGTTGTGCTGGGGTTTAACAGTCTGGTGGTTTTTTATCCCTGTGGTGTCTGTCTGGCAGATCCTGGAAGAAACTTATAAAATGGAGTTCATGTACAGCGGAGTGGAAAGTAGACAAGTGGTCATTATTCACCACATGAGACTGCAAGCAAAGGCCTTGCAGCTGATAGTGACTGCCCGTACCACCAGAGGGTAAGGATGACCTGGTCCTTCTTAGGGTTATCTCTAAGGTTACTGTACTTAAGCTTTGTTTTAAAAAAAACCCAGCAAGGATAAATTAGACACATAATAGGACAGAACGCCAATAACCATTTGCCAGAGTTGTTTAGAATGAAGAACCTTCTTTTGCCTTTGGTACAGCTGTATAGGGACACAATCCTTAATTAGATGAAAAAACCGTAGGGAAGATGAGTTTTGGGGGTTGAGTTTTCTCATTTATGAACGTATAAATAGGTTAAAAACATAGAAGAGATGATATTTGGGACCTGTTTAAATGAGGAAAAGACATGTATCAAAAGAATGCACTAATCATGCTTGCTTCATGAAGTATTAGTTGCTGAATTTTTAGCATCAGGGAAGTATTGTCCTCTTGACTGGTCTGCATCTGCTGTGTGTGTGATTCAGACAGAAACTGTTCCTGTGCAGGCTTAGGTACACAAGAGGCTCTGAGTGGTTCATTTTGGCTGCTGAAGTTAAAGAAGTGACACATGGGTTTTGGTGGTTGCAGAATTAGAACTCCAGCCGGTGGAATTGGAGTAAATTAGTTACTATCCTAGTTTACTTCTGTTTCATGTTTGTTGGCATCAGCTTACTGTGTTACCATGGAGGTCCGTAATACATTTGCCTTTTAACCTCTTGTTTTATAGTGGAGAAGGAATATTTTCTAACAGTGGCTTTAGGAACTTAATTAGTGCCTTATGCAAATGGGGATTTTTTTGTAGGAGGATGATATAGATAAGTAAGGAACACTTTTTTGTTCAAAAACTGGAAGATCTTTTCATTTTTAGGAGGTTTAATGGGATTCCAAACCATCTAAATGCTTATAGCCATAGAGACATTTTTCTTTCTTTAAAAGTAAACCAAGAAATATTATTTTCATTACAGAGTGGAACCCCTTTTTGGCATGTGTGAAAAATTCCTCCAAGAAGTGGATTCCTTTCAGAGGTGACAAACTCCATTGCTTCTTCGCTTTATATTAGAAAGTCCCACCACCATTGTCGTCAGGCAATATTCACTTTGTTTTCCATCTCTTCACATCTCCCTTCCCTGCTGTCCTACATTGGGAACTGTCATGGGATAATAATAAAGCAAGAAGAACCTTTGTAGTTGAAGTTCCTAACATCAGGATGTTATGCTGGTACTTCAGAAACATGTGCTCTGAATTAATTTTTTATAGAATAGCTGATTTTTTTTTTTCCTTGCATTTATAAGGGTTTATCTACTTTGAGTGGATGCTGTTTTGATAAATACTTAATTTTTTTTTTGTTATTCTGTCTCCTGGAGTCCTGATAGCAATTTGACCTTTCAAAGATTATTAAAAAACCAGATTTCTCTTGATGTACTCAACATGTAGCAATAAGTCAGACAAGAATTCTGTGGTATCTTTCCTGGCCCTGTCTGCTGCTTTTGCCACCTCTTAGTAGTCACCTTTACTTTCAGGGACAGTAGATGTATTTAGTGTCAATTTACATGAATAGATTGATTCTAGTGAAAGGTGTCCCTGCCCATGGCAGGGGTTTGGAACTAGGTGATCTTTAAGGTCCCTTCCAACCCAAACCATTCTATGATTGTGCTTCTATGAAATAGCGATGAGTTGTGCTGTTCCTGAGACTCAGTGCGAGGGAAAGATATACAGGAAACGAATAGTTCTGTTCTCCAGCTCCAACTGGGCATTAGGGTAGGGCAGATTTGGTCCCCCTTTCTTAGCAGTTAACCAGCCATAGCTGCAAAGTGTATGGAATACAAATAAATGTGAATTTAATCAGAACTAGAATACCTGTATCTTTGGACTAGCTATCCAATTCCCTGCTGAGTCATAAAATCATAGAATCACAGAATCTTAGAATGGTTTAGGTTCGAAGGGATATTAAGGGCTGTCTTGTTCCAACTGCCCTGCCATGGGCAGGGACACCTTCTACTAGACCAGAGCTCCATCCAGCCTGGCCTTGAACACTTCCAGGGATGTGGCATCCACAGCTTTTCTGGGCAACCTGTACCAATGCCTCACCACCCTCACAGTGAAGACTCCCCTCCTAACATCTAATCTATATCTTTCCTCTTGTTGAAAACCATTCTGCCTTGTTCTATCATGATCTGCCTGCATAAAAAGTTGCTTTCCCTCATCTTCATAAGCCTCCTCTAAGTACTGAAAATTTGCAATGAGGTCTCCCTGAAGCCTCTTCTCCAGGCTGAACAACCCCAATTCTCACAGCCTTATGTCTTCATAACAGAGGTGCTCCAACCCTTTGAGCATCTTCGTGGCCTCCTCTATCCTTCTAATACTGAGAACTCCAGAACTGGACACAGTACTCCAGGTTGGGGTCTCATGAGGGCAACAAAAAGGGGGAGAATCCCCTCCCTTGACCTGCTGCCCATACCACATAGCCCTTGATGGTGTCAGTTTGAGCACCAGGCATGGTCCCAGCACAAGTAGCCAAAGGAATCTCTTATATATCAGATGCATCAGAAGAGGATTGTATGCATCTAATTCTGTCATTATAACTAAATATAAGGATTAAGTAGCTTAACTGGAAATAACAATACTGTGGAAAAAGTTGAAAAAAAGTATTTGATTTTTAATTTATTCCTGACACAGATGTTTCATCTCTGAGCTCCCACATATGCAAGGCAGTTTTGTAGATAAATTGCTGGACTTAATGCCCAGACTTGTGACGTCCAAGCCTTCAGAAGTGGTCAAGATTCTGCAGACAACACTGCGGCAAAGTACCTTCCTCCACCTTCCTCTTCCAGAGCAGGTTGGTTTAACAGAAAACTAAAATGCAATATTCTTGTGGACTGTCTTGGCAACCAACTAATTCCTAATATACCATGAAGCTTTTAGAATTCAGGGTCTTGGTCAGACAGAAGTGTTATTTCTTTGTCTTCTTATCTAGCATTCTCAGGACTACTGCTAAAAACATGGAAAATTTAGTAATTCCTGGCAGTGAAAAAGAAAATCCCAAGTTCATGCATATCTCTGTTAAGAATAGTAGTAATTACAGATTTTTTTTCTTTCATCTTTCCCTCATCTCCTTATTTTTGCCAATCACTTTGCCCCTAACAGCTCCATAGAGCCACTGCAAATATCATTGAACCTACTGGTGAATCTGATAATCCCCTGAGATTTACATCAGGGTTAGTTGTGGCCCTGGATGTTGATGCAACTCTGGAACATGTGCAGGATCCCCAAGGAACTGTTAAAGTTCAGGTAAGAAGTCACTTGACATAAATGCGAAGAAGATTGTGTCTTGGAGGGGATTTCTTTAAGGATATCAATACTTCTGGATTGCAAATAATGATACACATTATTAGTAACTGCTGGATTTCTGTATTTTGAGCACACATTCAGAAACTGGTTTGTCTGTAGTGTGCTGAGTTGACTTGGGTGCAGTTCTTAGAGTCTCTTTGAGTACTTGGATGTCATTCTGTGATTCCACGTGCACTGTGCACATTATAGACATGAACACCAATAAATGCTGGTGAGCTTCCAGCTGGTCTGGTGGGAGGAGGAAGAGCAAAAGAAACTGTTCTGAATGGCACAAAAATACGCAGGCTCTTGGCTCTATTTCCAGCTTTTCTTCCTGCTGCTAAATCACTGGTTTTAGATACAGCTGAGGAGATAAGAGTGGTATGATCCAAGTAAAATACACAACATCACTGCATAACAAAGAAACAAGAACCTGAGTTACAATGCAGAGGAAGAAGCTGATGTCAGTGTGGGCTTTTTTCCACCTCTGCTTTGTATGTTATATCCAGGGCAGCTGAACTCTTGGCTCCAGGCTAGAGCCCACCTTCTTGCCTTCCCAACTCAAAAACACCCAAGTAATGCACTGTGTAGATCTCCAGTCCACTTGTCACTCAGTTATTTCCTTTTTTTTTCTTGTTCCCCTCTAGGTGTTGTATCCAGATGGCCAAGCACAGCTAATCCATCCTAAACCAGCTGACTTCCGAAATCCCGGCCCTGGAAGGCACAGGCTGATAACTCAGGTTTACCTCTCGCACACAGCCTGGACAGGTAACATTAATGATACGAGTTAACGAGGTTGTGTGGCTGCACTTTTATTAGACACAAGTTACATTCCCACAGTCTGGGGGCCTCTGAGGATTCTGGAGTCTCCAACTGTGGTTGGTGCTGACCTTGGTGTGGATCAGGCCTTTGGGCAGTTACAGTTCCCTGTTTACCAGGGCACTGCTGCTCTCATGGGGTTTAGAGGGGCTGCTGTTTTGGGAGAGCTCCGGGAGCCTTCGCACGAGAGCCGTGTTCAAGGTGAGGTCACCCACGTGTGTGCAGAGCAAAGTCAGCTGTAGGAGCCAGGTCTGCATCCTCAGGTAAAGGCAAGGGGGCATGGTGAATTGACTCCTTGTCATTGTTTTGGGTCTGACAGGTGTCTGTGCATGGCAGAGGACCTTTGAAACCGTACAGTACAGCAGTACAGTTTCACTGCTGATTCAACTTTCACCCTTTTAATACCCTAAAAACCCACTCTTTAGCTCTGATGATATGACTCCAGCATTCACCTTCAGTCTCAGCGGATGTTCACACTTCCCCATGGAAGCACTTCAGTAACTGGCTCGTGGACTTCAAACAGCAAAAACAGACTGTATTTCATTCACAGTCCCCTTTCTCCTGTTTTATTTTAATCCCTACATTTTTATTCAAATGTGGGGGTTCCTCTAAGAGGGTTTTTTTCTGAGCAATTTTTCATTGGATTTGGTGGGTTTTTATTCTTTTTTTTAACCAACAGGATTTTGTTTATTGCCATGTTCCTTCGCATACTCCTTTTTTTGTATAGTGCTTCCGTGGTGTACTCACTCATCCTGCTGTCTTTGTTTTGTTTTGGAGAAGAAAACAGTACCGTTTCTAAGACTGGAAGCAACTGGGTTTAAGGGTTGATGCTGTACTTCACTAGAGGGAGCTGAATGAAGTCCTTATTTCTACTTTTGCAGTATTCAGTGGAGGGGCATTTTAAGCATGCCTCTAAGGGATTCTGTTCTGGTGTCTCCTCTAGGCATTATTTTAATTACTAACTTCAACACTGGCACTTAGGCATGTAAAACAAGGAGAAGACACTGAACATGAAGGGGCTCAGGAAACAGGGTCAGAATTCAGAGGGGAGAAATTGCTTTAGTTCAAGACAGTGAAATTCATTAAAGGCCAGTAGAAAGAGTGCTTGGGAAGGAGAATGGCCAAGTGCAAAGCATAGATGAACTGCCAGGTGCAGAGCAGAAGTAGAAGAGCTGACTGCAAGCTGGTGATTTGCAGCTTGCTTATTTGCAAGCTGCAAATAAGAGTTGTTGGAGTGACAAAAAGGTGAACTCGGGGCTGAACCATGCACAAAAGGGTTATTTCTTGTGTACTGTCTGGTGCTGATGATGTCTCAGTTGGAGTCCCACTGCAGTTGTGGACATGACATCTTAAAACCCTATGGGTTTCAGCAGGTTTCATTTAGCTTTTGTTAATGTGGTCTTGTTGTAGGTTATCCCTGGTATACAGTTAAGCCCCGCACACCACCTGGTGCTCACTCCCCAGTGGGACAGGGAAGAGAATCAGAAGGGCAGTGTGAGAAAACTCATGGGTATTACACCGTGCAGCAATAGCTACAACATCCCTGTGTTACCGACACTGTTTTGGTCACAAATCCAAAACAAGGCATCATGTGAGCTACTATGAAGGAAAATTAACTTCATCCCAGCCCAAACCAGTACAGTCCATAAAGAAAACCTAAACAAATCTGGTTTTCAGTCTAGAAAGGAGATTTTGTTGGTGATGTAAGTCCAGAGTATTAATATGTATACTGAAACCCACTGTGAGAAGTGTAAAGTGAAATCATCCTATGGACAGTAGTAGGAACCTTGCTCCACCCAGCTGCAGAGTCGGTGAAAGAGAGGAAGAGGCTGTCTGGCGTGCAAAAACTTCAAACAAAAAAGAGTCTTCAAATCCTCCTGTGCCACAAGTCTTACCAGATGTTGTCTGGATTGATCCTGACGTAAATATAGTGAGCAAGGCTTGCTAGTTCTGTGGGGGTATTTATAATTGTTACTAATCCATTGGAGTTACTTTTGAACAGTTATTTTTGAAAGTTGCAAGTTGTAAGTTAGTGGTAAGATTTTTAAAATGATGACAAAGAGAGAAGGGGATCAACCTAGAACAGTCCTTAGTTCTGCTGTGCAGAATGTAATGCCACAGAGTTTGTTTTCAAACACTAGACTGGATTCTGGTCAGCCCAGAACAGCTCCATACTTAACCAGCATACATGAGATTAAAATTCATTTGGTGTTGATTGGTCACTGTGCAATGATGATCACGTTTGGATTGTTCTGCCTTTTTTCTCTGCAGAGCCATGTCAGATTGAAGTACGATTGCTGCTGGCTTACAATTCCAACAGGAGCAAAGCATCTACCAGAATTCCTAAATCTACCTGGAGTGAGAGCTTGGAGGCTCTCCCGCCCTCTGAAAATGGCATAGAGGGGACCATCCCCTTCAGCAAACCTGTCAAGGTGTATATAATGCCCAAACCTGCCAGGCGGTGAAGGCTGGTGCTGAAAGAAATCTATTTACAGGGTTTGTTGGGTTACTTGAAAGCAAGATGCTGTGTCCAAGATAGCAAACCAAGCCAAAACAGCCTTTATATGCATAAAGGGAGTCAGATGTCAAAATAAAGCTGCTGAAGAACAGCTAGTCTCCTAAGCAGCCGGCAAATACAGGAGCTACTCAGCTAGTTAGGAGTGGTTTCAGGAAAATGCAGGTCTTTCTATATTGATTCAACAGAAACAGGACAGTTCTCAATCAGCATTTCAGCAGTCATTTCACTGGGTTGTACCTTCAGACATCAAAAGTCTCTCTCCAAGGCTTCTAGATTTTCTGCTATGTATTTACTATGTAAATGCATAGGTACATAAATCAATATTATTTTTACTGTATTCTGAAGTGAAACTGAGGAGTTCAGTATTTTGTGGAGGTCATTGGTTTGCTTCTGGTTTTGGGCTTTTTGGTAGGTTTTTTTTTTTTTTTTTAATGTCTAAAACTTGAATTTTGCACTGGTACCTAATTTCTTAACAAAAAAATATTCTAAAAGGTACTATTCTTGTGCGGGAAGAGCATCTCAAAGGGAAATTGCCAATTGCTGTTTTACATCTTCTACAGCTGTATTGAAGCTGCTCCAGCTCTGGGGAGGGCACAGGTTCTTCATGGTGCAGGGGCAGGAGGAGCCTCTTTGTGCAGGTGGCAGACCTTCTTTCAGCAGGACATGGAGTTTAACTGAGCTCCAGCAACAAAGCAGTTTGTCTCCTGCTGCACCTTTGTACAGCTTGAGGGAGAATGTGATTAAGTACCAGTTGGAAAATTCCTGACCACATCCCACTAAGTTTTACAGGATCTGTTTCTGTGTGATGATCCTGGCCTGAACCAGTCCTAGCGGGATGTGAAAATTTATGTTTTTCAATTCAGCAGCACTTTTGGCACTCAAAGTTTGTCTTGTCAGTTGAAGTAGCCAAACACACTCTGTTCAGCAGCAGCTGGGCAACTTGTCAGTGTTCCCCTCTGGAGGTGAGCTGGGAGTATGGAGAGACAAGAATTAAAACCTGATCCATCTGGTATTCCTGTGCGAATGTGTCTGTGCATTGCTTCTGTGTGCCAGGCTTAGTGGAATGAGGAACTTCCTATGATTTGTAGCAATCCTTTGGTAGGATTTTTTAGGAGGACCTAATGTGTGAAACATTCTAGTGCAGCAGCCAAATGTTACCTGTGTTCATGAATCAGTTGGGGTTTTTTCTTTTTTTAAAAAAATGTATTTTTAGCAAGTAAACAGAACAGTGAAGAAGTACTTTCCAGTTGTATTTAGTGTAAATAACCCCTTACATGCTTTCCTACAATAAAATTGGAAAACTCATGCTATTCTGTTTCATTTTTATTATATGAGTGAACATGGATGCCTGCATGGTCCTTGGCTAATAAGATTACTGCATGTTTTTTCAGATTTTAATTTTTTATCACTGGTAAGTTGTGGCCCAAGGGTTCATAACCATAAAACTTTGCTGCTGTTTTAGGTATTCTTGAATTAAATATACTTTTGTAGTGCTTCTGCTCTTACAAACTGGATTTTGGTGTTTCACCTTTAGGGCACTGCTTTGAAAATCTCCTGCCCATCTGACAGCTGAGTTGTTATCGTCTTACTTGTCTTTGGCATCTTCAGCTCAATTCCCAGCAGACAGGGTTGATGTATCTCTCATTAGAAAACTGTGTCTGGGCACATAGTTGACAAGTTGAGTGAGCTCATTACAGACTTTTTCTTTTTTCTTCCTCTCATTTTCTTACTTCACCAGTATTTCTTGCAGTTTGTCATCTCAGTAAAGTTTCTAATTTAAATGGTGTCCATAGGCTCCAGACCACAATGGATGCTGTGGTAGGCACAGGAGATATTTTCAAGATCAAAATTTTGGCATCTTTCTCTCTTTTTCTAAGTACTGGATCAAATTTCTACTGTTTTCTTCCCCTCATGCTGTCCTTGAACTCATTCCATGTAACATACCAGGCAAAGAGTGAGTGCCTTCTGTATTGCCACTGAGAATCACACACTGTAGGGCTGTGGAAAAGTTCTTCCATCTCTAATTTCAAGATGCCTAAAACAAGCTGAAAATGTAAGGATACTATGAACATTTCCAATCTCCTAATGAGAGCATTCCAGAGTTGGCTTCTCTTCTATAGATTTTCCTCTGATTCCTGGTTTGGATCATGGAAGAAATCACAGCTTCTTTCCTTATTCAGTTTCACCTGTGCAAGCAGATGACTAATTCATCATCTAATGTAAACTTTCCCTCTTTCAGGTTATAGCCATTCCCCCTTGTCCTATTACCCCTATGCCCTTGTCAAAAGTCCCCCTCCAGCTCTCTTGTAGCCTCTTCAGGTACTGGAAGGAGCTCTCAGGTTTCCCCAGAGCCTTCCCTTCTCCAGGCTGAACAACCCCAACTCTCTCAGCTGTTTCCACTGCAGAGGTGCTCCAGCCCTTTCAGCATTTTCAGGGCCTCCTCTGGACTTACTCCACATGTCCACATCCCAATGTTGGGGGCCCCAGAGCTGGATGCAGCCCTCCAGGTGGGGTGTCAGCAAAGTCGAGTAGAGGGGGAGAATCCCCTCCCTTGACCTGCTGCCCAGATGCAGCCCAGAAAGGCAGCTGTGTCTTTTCTGGACTTCCAGGGCACATTGTCAGGTCATGTTGAGCTGCTCACCCACCAACACCCCTACAGTGTTGCCGCCTCAGGGCTGCTCTCAGTCCATTCTCCATCCAGCCTCTATTTGTGCTTCGACTGCCCATTTCACACGGAGAATCGGAAAGCAAATCTGTATAAAAAACAAGGGTTATTGTAGTTGTTGAAATCCAGATGTTGACTTTTTTTTCCAATCCCCAGGTTTGAGACATTTAGGTTTTTCTGCTCTCAAAAATATCAGAGTTCATGCTGTTTGTGTTGTCTCAGAGGCATTCATGCCATTCACCTGTTGTCCTTTAATTCTGGATACTTGTTGAGCTTCTGCACTGCGATAGCCTGTATGTATGTATGAGCCTGAGATGATGATCTCAGAATGAAAAGAAAAACACAGGGCTCTCTTCATACGCAAACATAATTTGCATCTTTCATCTCTGTTGAAGGGGGAACAGAGGACTTCAGATGACAGACACCCAAGTACATGCAGCTTCTCTCAGATGATTCCAAGTGTAGGAACGGGGGGGCCAGTACATCTGCAGTCACAGGGAGATTGAGCAATCTACAAAGGAAGGGCAAATAATTTGCTAAAAACCAACAATGTTCAAACACCTCTCACCTCTGCATTTTACCTCCTAGTTAGATGGAGGGAAGAGGGAAAAGAATCTGGCAGAGCAAGGAAAATGCTGACCTCATATGAAAGAGGGGTAGCGTAGTGGTTTGAAAATGTGTTGTCCTATTAACCATTAACTTTCTGGATTTAATTTACATGTGGCATTTGTGTATGTGTGAAGCCCAGCTTTGAATGCTTTTAATGGGAAATTCATATCCTGATTGCTGAAGTCCACTGAAATTCATTAGGCAAATTTGGAAGTAAATAATGCAATTATTGAGTCAAGAGCTTATAGAACAACGCATAAGTGTATTGGGAACAAAGTTGAAGCTTATGAGACATTAACTCAGTCCCGGTGTGACTTTTACCTATCTTTTTTGAAAAGGTATGAAGAAAGTAAGTGGGCAGGGACACTGCAAAAAGTACAAAGCAAGTTCTTGGGAAGATCTAAAAAACGGGGCATGCGTTTAAATTAGGACTGTATGACATCACTGAATCATTTAGGTTAGAAAAGACCTCGAAGCTCCTGAGTACAGCCATTCACCCAGCACTACCACACCCACCACTAAGCCATGGCCCCAGGCGCCACATCCACACACCTTTTGAACACTTCTACGGATGGTGACTCCACCGCTTCCCTAGGCAGCCTGTTCCAATGCCTGACAACACTTTTGGGGAAGAGACTTTTTCCTAATATCCAATATAAACATCCTCTGATGCAACTTGAGGCTGTTTCCTCTTGTCCTGTCACTTGTTACTGACCCCCCCAGTGGCTACATCCTCCCTTCAGGGAGTTATACAGGGCAATAAGGTCCCTCCTGAGCCTCCTTTTTTTCAGGCTAGACACCCCCAGGTCCCTCAGGCCGCTTCTCATCAGACTTGCACTCTCCACTGTACTGTACAGGTCATCATCTTGGGTTCAAGCTCAGAGAGTTGGATTTCCTCTGGAATCCTGTCTTGCTTGTCTGAATCGTAATCACTTTTTTCATCTTATTTCACTGGCATCTTCCATTTTATTCTTAGTAACAGGCACTAGGAATGCAGAAAAGGCTGTCTTTTTACTTTACAGTTTGCTAATGGGGTATCAGTGGGACTTCAAAATATAAAGTTTGAAGGCTTGTGGATGCCAGGCTTTGCACAAATGCTGCCCAATGTCCCTTAGAAATGCTGGTCATGTTGCATTTGGTGTCTGTGAGCCTTTTATGGCCTGTTCCTCCTGACTGCCAGCTCGCACATACTGCTTCACAAAGATAAGGGCTGGGGACTGACCCACTCGGCGGCAGAGAAGCTGGGGTGGAATCTTCCTGGCTCCCAGCCCAGCCGCAGCTTGGCTTTAATTTCAGTGTCAGGGTGGGAGTTCACTGCCTACTGGGAGATCCTTTTCCTGGTGGGAGGCAGAGCAGTGGTGTATGTGAGAAATCCTGCCCTATAAAAGTGCATTCCCATGATTTGGGCAATGAGCCCATAATTTTAACAAATTATTTATGGCTCTAGCTGAAAGCAGCAATTTAACACAGATACCAGTTTGAGCTCTGCTGGAATTTTTTGATGAATCAATCCCAGCTGCTTCCACCATGTAGCAAAGCAATTTCAGGCACCAAGAAGGAAATCGGGCTTTCAGTGACTGGAGCAGCCCAAGTGGAACAGATGCTGTTGTGGGAACTGACAGTGCTGACTCAGGAAGCTGTGACAAGAGCAGCAAGAGAAGACATGGATGGAAAAGCCTTGCAGCAGATAATCTTCTTGTTGACACCAAAATTTTGTACTGGTGGTGGTGAAACTTAGCAGTTTGCCTTTAAAAAAAGAAATCCATTTCTTTTCATGCTGCAGCTCCCTGTTTTGGAAGTGGAATCTTCTGCATCCTACCAGTTGCCAAATGAAGGGAAGGATTAAGAGGCTGCAGCACAAAGCTGGGTAGGGTACACCGCTAAAAGTCACCTGGCAATGCAAAACAGGCTCTGTTCCTTTTGGAGCATGCCTTTTGGGAGGACAAATTGTGTGGCAGCAGCAGTGTGAGGAGCCCACAGTATTTGTCTCAAATGCAGGACCTGGGCTGGGCAGTTTTGGTGAATGTGGCATCACCATTAATGTGCCACATTAACGTGAAAATATGTAAAAAAACGCAAGTAAAAAACAGACCTGGAAGAGACAGATAAGGTGTTTGCTCAGCTTCTCCTAACAATGTAATGTGCATGTTTTCATTTTTTTGAGTACTGCAATGCCCTCTCAGCCACACCATTACAAAGCCTCATCCTATTAGAGGCTGCCTTAAGGCCCAAAAGCTCATAAAATAACACAAGTGCATGACCGCGATCAAGAGGGTCAAACCATCTTCACTATCCGATAACAACATTTCATACAAAAAGTCTCCACACTGTGGGCTGGTAGGAACTCATTCTGCTGGAATTCCCTTGGGATGACCACAGTCTTCTGGGTCAGTAGTTCACCTTCTCCTTCACACCAGGCAACTTATTCAGAAAAATATCGCAGCAGCAGCAATGAGCATTATACCAGCTGCTGCATCAGAGAACACAGATGCAGATGGAAGGGCAGTTCCTGCTGGGTTATATAAGATTTTGCCTCAAATGTAGCTACACTAACAGAAAACATTGCTGTAATTAGGAGATTGCAAGATAAAACTTACAAATACTTACTTTCCCTTTGCTGTTACACCACAGTGTATTTTATCAGATAAAAGGTTCTAAATGATTACTAGAGCAAATAAACAGAAAAAGAACGGAGTATTTTGTGTGTCTTGGGAAAGTCATTGTGCTCTCCTATCAATCCAAGCCCCTCTACTACTGCTTGGCAGTTCCAACTGCCTCAGGGCTTTTACAGCCTCATCTTGGTACTTTCATTAATACACACAGAATTATAATGCACAAAGCAAGACATAGTGAGCCAGGTGGGAAAAAAAATCTACAGTAGGTAACTTGTAACTGGCAATATTGACAGAAGCCCACCAAGAACAGCAACCAAGAGAACTTTTTAAATCTTCAGTGTAAAAATATGTTTGTTGGCACATTTAAATCAGCAGATAATGACGACCTGTAACAATTCTCACATGCATCCCCAGCTTGCCAGCAGTGCCTTGCTGGCAGCAATTTAGACTGATTTCCTAAAGATCAATGTTTTATGCTGCAAACTCTAATTTTGTAGCACACCTTTCTGATGATTTTAAGCATGTAGGAACTTCTCAATAGATATGTATTGGACAACTCAATCCTTGCAATTGGCAATTAAGAATATTCTTTAAGGCACAGGTTTTATGTTTATACACTGTTGACATTTTTCCCATTTTCCAGGTTCAGTGAAAAATTTAAAAGTGCTACATTATGTGATGTTCATAAATTGGCAAATACCCTGACTGAGGTCACCTGCAGGAGGTGAAATTGCATATTCTGGATTTGCTTTTTAATTTATTTTTATCTTATTTATGCAGTGGTGGTAAAGCACTTCTTTAACACCACTTCATATCTACTATTTGCTTGTGCTCATCAGCTATTTTATGGCTGCATTCCCATAGCCAATAATGTAATTTTGGGCCATTTTCTAATAAAAGTATTCAAAACATAATCTCCTGATTTAGTCAACAGGTGAAAAGTTAAGTAACCAGACAATGGACAGCCTTCAAAGGAAAATTAGGTCGATCTCAACAATACAAGGAAATGATTCTGTAATTAAACACTTTAATTACATAAACAGTCCCCCCTTTTGTGAGCCCTCAATTTGTTTAAATCCTGAACCAATAAACTGTCCTTGCATGTTAGCTTGTCAGCACACAAATGCCTTGGCACCTAAGTTTACACTCTGCTGAGTGTAATTCGATTCAACAGAGGTGTGACCGTGATTTGGCTGCGGGCCGGGAAGGCGGAATTAGCTGCACTTCAACAGGTGGAATGGAAAACCCCGCCCACTTTGACACCCTGAGCAGCCAGGGCATTGTACTCTGCCACAGCCTTCTCCGTTTGCAGCACCAGCACATCAATCCCATTCTTCTTCAGATAGTCCACAGTGGACGGTGGAACCTTGGAAAAGAAAAGGAAATCAGGAAAACAAGTATCAGGTTGTTTTCCCCTTAAACTTTAAGACTTGTTGAAAAGCAGGTACTGATGCCATTTGTTAAGTACAACTTAAGTAACTGCCAGTAGCCAAAATGATAATGCTCAGATAGTTCTAAGACTGATTTAAATTTTTTCTCTTCAATAAAGCTACTTCTATACACACACCTCCCATATCTCCTTAGCGCACTTTAAAATGCAGTCCTCTCTTACAAAAATAAACAGAACTGGAGCTAAAGGAATTTAATCTAAAGGTGTTATTCATCCCACCAGAAAGCTAAAGACTCGCTTCTCACCAAGTAAAGCTCAGCACTTCTGAGCTAGTTTACTTTCTGTTAACTAGTTAACTGAGCTAGTTAACTTTCTGTTGCTAGTTTATCTGCTGACATGACACCCTGGAAATGTTAGTGATAGAAATGCCTAATTATCAAAGTATTTACAGCAAGCTAGAGAGCCAGTTATAACCTATTGCAAGAAGAGGGGACTAATGACATTATGAAAAATTCTCCTTGTTTCAGTTGCTCCTGTAGTAGAACATAAACCTGTTTACTGCTTGACATTGACACTAATACAGAGGAGCTCAAATGATGTTTCTTTCAGGAGCTGAGGGACCCCTGACAAGAGCTCATTCACACTGATCCTCCATTTCTTCCCTCTCAGTGAAGCATCATTGATTTAATTTTTTCCCCCCTAATCAGAGGGAGAGGGAAAACAAACAGTTCTCTTTATGTCTGTCACAGAACAAAAACCTACCTGCAAAGCCTCACTCATGCCACGACCAATAACCACAGTTTTAACACCCTTCTTGACGACTTCTTCAAGGTCAGCTGGCTGCACTCCTGGAGAATGCTAAGTGTCAGGGAAGGAAAATAAAGGTCTGTGTACTGACAGCATCAACCAGGAAAGCTGAGTCTGTATGTCCTGAACACAGAGCAGCAGGGTAAATTAACAGTACCAAAATGTAACACAACCTGCTTCTGTACACATACACAGTAGATAACATTAGAAACTAAAAGAGGTATTTAATATGCAGATGAAGGATGATAGTTAACTGATTGATGGTAAGACTATAATTTGTTATTAAACAGTCAAAACCAAAAATATGCATTACACATTTCTAAAACATTTATGTCTAACTACTGCCATTTTATAAATATTAACAGTTAAAGTGAAATCAATAAATTGCAACATACTGCTGTTTGATTTCAAATTAACAAAATCTCCTTATAAGAAAGACTGTTGCAAGCCAAAGTTTACTCACTTTGAATGCAAAGAGCTCCTCAAAAAATTAAAATTATTAAATAATTTTCTTGTTTACTTTGCAAATCTACCAAAGAGGACTGAAATGTATTGGGTAGCTTCATTTCAGTTAACAGTTTCCATTCTTGCACTATTCTTTATTTTGAGAAAGGAATGTTTAAAACTAAACTCAAAGAAAGGAGGAACTTTCACAGTACATTAACAGAAGTTTTAAAGAAGTACACCCATTTACTGCTGTTATGCTTTAAACATGAATGCATAAATACACCTGTAATGTTAATGTAAAACATTATTATGTTACACTAATTCTCCTGGATTCAATTTCTATGTATACCCACATGGTCAAAAGCAAGATACTGTACAACCTGTGGCTAAAATTTGGCCCCTTTTTGGTGTGCACTTTCATTTTTAAACCATAAATACTATTTGTCCCCCTTTTTTAAGTAGAATTCTAAAGTTCTGAAGTTTTCTAGAGGTCTGAGATGAGTTTCTCACATGAAGTAGGTAATGTCATAGTGGACTTGTGGAGAACAGTGCAAGTAAGACTTTTCAAGCTGAAATAAACACTTGAGCTCCTAAAGTTGCAGGTGAGAAAAGCCTTCCATGGTAGAGTGCCACTTCCAATGAGTGAATTAAACTTAGTCCACAAGGAAGTCTTCAGTATGGCTGGTGTCTGAAATTTCAGTAACGGAGATGATTCATCTTTATAGCTCTCCAAGTTCACAGAATCATAGAATACCTCAAGCTGGAAGGGATCCATAAGAATCATTTACAGGAGTGCCTTTAAGTCAACTACATTATTTAAGAGCATTACCCAGATGCATCTTGAACTTCGATAAGCTTGCTCTGTGACCACTTCCCTGGGGAACCTGTTCCAGAGCCCAACTACCCTCTCAGTGAAAAGCCTTTTCCTAACACCCCATCTGAACGTCCCCTGATTCAGCTTGACTGTATTTCTGTGGGTCCTACTGCTGGTCACCAGAGAGGAGATCAGCACCTTCCCTGCACTGCCCCACCTCTGGAAAGTGTAGACTGTGATGAGGTCGCCCCTCAGCCTCATCTTCTCTAAGACGAACAAGCCAAGTGACCTCAGCTGGTCCTCATATGCCTTGCCCTCAGGGCCTTTCACCATCTTTGTCATCTTCCTTGGAACACAGTCTAACAGTTTCATGTCCTCCTTATACTGAGGTGCCCAAAACTAGAGGCGCACACAGAACTCAAGGTGGGGCTGCTCCAGTGCAGAGCAGAGTGGGACAAGCACCTCCCTCGGCTGTGCTGTGCTCGATGCACACCAGGACACGATTGGCCCTTTGGGCTGCCAGGACCATAGGCTGTGTTCCCTTTAGTCCATTTACATTCCATACCCACACCTGGAATGCAGAGGTCACTTCAACAGGCAGAGTTTTCTCAGACCAAATCACTATAAGAACATGTTTATAACAGCATAGGTAATGTTTTTCCTTCGGTGTTTTTTAAGTAGACTCAAAACTTAGACATCAAGAAGGGGTATGTTCTACTGCAATTACAGTAATTAGAATGCTAGGGAGGGTTTGCTGTCACGTGAGAAGCACTCCTGAGACATTAAAGCCATGGAACAAAAGGATTTTCTTTGGTTACACAAGACACTTTGATGCTAGTAAGAAACTAGTGTTACTAAAGAAACATAACATGATGAAATAACTGTATCATTGGTGATTTGACAGCAGATTTTCTTGCCTGTTCTGTTTTCGGCCTTCATTTCAGCATACCTACTTCTTTTCTTCTGCCATTAGCAGATGGCACTGAAATGCAGCCAGCCAGGGAGAGAGGCTGCCATTCATCCCCCAGGGTTAAGGCCACAATAACTATTAGTGCTTAGTTACAGAACCTTGCAGGGCCAGTTATACAATTTTCCTGATGAAAGAAAGCTCCACTAGACAGCAGTGTGACAGCAGAGAAGGAAAGGAAGCGATTTATTTCCAAACAGAGTGTAGGACATGACCAGCACTGCTTATTTTCCACACTTCAGTTCCAGCTACCTCCAGGAAAAACATGCTCCAAGGAGTAGGCAAACTGTAGTCCATTGTAAAAATACGGGCAGAAAATGCACCTATTGAATTCTACTGTTTCCAGTGCTGACCAGATTAACTTTTTTACAGTTCTTTTCAAGACTGAAGATGCAGTCTAGAAAAAGCTTTTTATAATCAGACCATAAATTAAATACATTTTAAAAGGTTACATACACAGCTACTTTTCTCTCTGCAAGGTGCACATCTCTTCACATGATAGCACCATCTTTCTCGTGGTGTTATATACTCTGCATAAGCTGAACTCTGACAGGTTAAAAATGTTCTGTTTCCCCAAAGATTACAGATGAAGTTGCAAACCCAAAGGTTCTGCACTTCAGTTGTGTCAAAATGAATTCAACAGAGCTGCATCCTCTGCATGGATACAGCTGCAGGTGCTGGGCCTGGTTAGTACACAGTTATTTTTTGCTTTAACTTTTGCTTTGAATGCATGGGACATTTTTTTTCTAGCCAATTATCTATCCCAATGCAAGCCCTAATATGGGGAGAATTACCAACATCAAGTCCCTAATGCAATATATGCTATACTGCTTCTAAATCTGAAACATCAATACTGCTCCATGTACTTTCATACAATTGATTGCATTTACAGATAAACTTTAAAAATTACAAGGGCAAGCACTGAGTATATGGCTACCAAGGGACGTCACTGTGTGATTAGCCAGCCTGTGAGCTTTTCAGGGAGAAACTAGTGCATGAGACACTGTATCTGCATATTTTTCCTCTGAAGTAAGTACAAGGGACCCCAAGGAAAAGCATATAAACTAAACCACATGCATTGTTGTCTTCCAAACACGTAAGGTCAGTTACTGTCTATTTTTTTTTTTAACTTCTCATAATTTCTTTTCCTATCTCACTCAAGAAAACTTTTGTTTAGACAGTCTGCAGAGAGGTTGTTACTGGCATCTTATGACAATTGCACTCCTGACCAGATGAAGAATGTTGTTTGAGAGCTCTAAAGTTTGTGAGAGTTGTCTGGTCAGGGTGGCTGTCAGAAGTCAGGGCAGCAGTTGCTACTTCCTGTTGCGTGTAGGATGTTGTGCGACTGCGGCCCTCTGACCTCTCAACACAGTCACCTCCGAAACATACACTCTGTTCTTCCCAGGAAAATCTAATGGCTGGATGAAAAAAAAAGGCAGCTCACTGAATTTCTGGCTGGAACTTTAACAATGTTCTCTGGGCCATTCTCAGAGTCCTGTTTTAAATGCAGAGTAGTAAACGGCAAACTTACATTAGTCCCAGTTTCCCGCCAATCCCACGTTCGGCTTCCTCCCGGCCATACTTTGCAGTCCTTATATGTTGTAGAGCAGCCTTTCACCTTCATCTGACCCCAAGAAAGGGAAGCAATTTCAGGGGAAGACATCACAAAGTTGAACTGAAGTCTGGAAAAAGGATATTTAATGCTTAACATCAGGCCAATATATGCAGCATGTTAATAAAAATGGAAAATTCTGCCCTTGCCCCAAGGAGCTAGGAAGGAAATGCTATTACAGACTTTATCCACGTGATTTTGTGACAACAGACTTGAACTGAGGATCAGCAGATTTGTTGAATTACCCGTCCTCTTGGGGATTTTGTGCAGGATTTTGGGCAAATCATTTTACGTGCTAAATCTGTTCAAGTATTGGATGTTCAACTTTTAAAACTATAAACAGGGATCAGGTCCCAGAATATCCTCTCACATCTGGGTTTTAATCTTCTCCCTAAAATGAACAATGAAGATAATAATTTCCTAAAACGTCAGAAATCTGCACTATTTCTTTGGCCACTCCATTAAAGTGGTAAATGAGGCCAAAAAGAAATGCCAAACCCAACAGTAAAGGCATGGACCAAACAGTGTCACTGTCATATTGCTATAGAAAATAAGACTTTCAGGGATGTAAAGGGGTCGAGCCTTTCTCCAGGCACTGCTGCCAGAGGCCAAATCTCCCAGAACAGTTATACATCCAAATAAGAACTTGTCTAATTGTTTGACCTCCATCTTCATTGTTTCAACTTAAACCCATTATTTCTAATCCTTTCTGTTGGGGACAAGTAGAACAGCCTAATCTTTGTTTTTTTCACCATTTTTTTGTTTTCTTGAGGATTTCACTCAGTGTCATTTACATTAAATAAACTTTCCTTTAGTCATGTTTTCTAAGTATCTGCTAATTTCTCCTTTTTTTCCTTTGGCAGCTAACCACTGGTACACATCTTCCTTTGATGTCTGCTGCCTAGAACTTGACAGAGCCTTAGCAGTGCCTCTGTAGTCCAACTGCTTTTTGGTGTGTGCCACAGTGATGTTGGGATCTGCTTCCACAATCACTGCTGGGCACCAGCAGGGCAGGGACTCTGTCTCACAAAGCACCGTGTCAGCTTACCATGGAAGCTTTCCTCTCCTCAGTCCCTCATGATACTGCAGTCTGATTGCTGTGGTGATGCTGGCAGTAGATGAAAAGAATCACAGGTGATGATACCCTGGAAATGCTTTGGACTAGCATGGCAGTCCACTGACATGTCTCCAGGGCAGTCACCTTTCCGCCCTTCCAATTCACATGGCCTGAAATGCACATTTTGAAGAAAACTTGTTGTTTCTCCAGTAAAAAGAGGTCCACCTCTGCCTAATCCAGAAAATCTCTGTGGCAGATCTTTCCAGATACACAGATTTCCATCCTTTACTTTTTAATTGTTTACATTCACCAGGAATCAAATTGTTTAAATTCATCACATGAACCCTGGTGGCACAGATTAAAGGCACTGCCCTTGCAAAAGAGAAATCTTTGGATGACCAGGCTTCTAGTCCTCCTGGAAGCCTCCCTTCCTGTCTTGCACATGCTACAAAAGATGCAGCATTGCCAGACAGGATGTGCTCTCCTTGGATTGCCAGAAGTGGATCTCAGTATCCCACCTAAAACATTGCACAAAGGAGAAAACACATTACTTTGGATTCAGCACAGGACTGAGTTTGCCAGAGGTGCTTTTCACCCAGGATAGTGGGGCAATTCTTTTGCTTCTTGCTCCTATGTGAAGTTAGTGGCACATGTGTCCTGCCAAACAGCAAGCCAGGCAAGCAGCTAGAGGGGACTGAAACTTCCTTGGATTCATATATTCTAGATTCTCTCATTGCACATTCATGATGCAATCGATTGAAACAGAGATTTGTAAGACTATTTTTCCAAAAGTCTGCCTGAAGGGAGATTATAGCTAGAGAAATAATGAGCAATAGTCCCAACAGAAGGAAATCAGAGAGTAAAGGCTGAATAAAGCACCCAGAACCTGGCTCTGAAGAATGCAAGTAATTTTTGCCTGTTCTACTTTTCAGATGAACTGGCAGAATTAGACCTGGAGGTTAGACAGAAGTGAATGAACAATGAAATGATCAGGAAATTCACCTTCCCCAATCCAAATAGTATCACAAAGCTGGAACTGTGCAATCAAACAGGCACAAACTGCAAATGGGAGAGCAAGGATTTCATGCTGTCTTTTCCAAATAGCACAAAAATAAGTAAATAGCAGAAATGAAGCAACAAAACTTACATAGCATAAATAAAAATTTGTCACCGAAAACTATTTTGTCTAATACTGCCAGAGATTATCAGTAAGGTCAGGTCACTTGAATAAATAAGAATATCTTAGAGTTAGAATGAACTCAGAAACTTTGGGCATCCTTTGATGTAGGGTGTGGTCCAATCACTGAAGAGTAGGAAAATAGTTCTCGAGCAAATTCTTTTTTAAATTATTCACTGTGAAAAATATAAAGTATCAAAATACACAGTAACATTTACAATCAAAAGAGATCTTGAATTAAATGACTTGCAAGTACAACCTAAAATAGCAATTTTTGTAAACTGCAGTTGTACAAACACAAAGAGATGAGGAGCAGAAATAGCTCAGGACTCTATAAGCAAAGTCATGAGAGTTTAAAAACATCAGAAATAAAGGAAGCAGAACTTAAAAGGAGGCAAAATGCAAGTTTATGCCAGGAGACTATACTGAAAGAGAAAAATGAAGCGGTGGCTAAGGATAGCAGAAGACAAAGGCAGCTGAAAAGGAAGTGGAAGAAAGTTGAGATTGAATTGCAGTCGGGCAAGCTAGTGGATTTTAAGATTGCCATCACACCTTTCTTCTGTGGAGGTAACCGGCAACAAATGGAATAAAAGAGGTGAATGAGCGCAGTGCACCAGATAATATTTGATTGCGACACTGCAGAAGAAAAGGACGTTTTGTAAAATCCAAGAGGCAACCTGAGACCGACGAGGATAAAAGTGAAAGAGTAAATCGGTGTACGTGAAGTTTTTGGCAAACTGGAAGATTTGATGGAAGACAACGTGGCTCCCCAGCTCTGGATTAGGAGGTGGGCGACTTCCCATTCCACGGAATACAGCAGCCAGAGACAGGTCAGGATTAGCAAGACAAAGAGAAAGGACGGCGAAAGTTTAGATCAACTGTGTAGGGAGGGGGAAGGTGTCAAGTTCACGAAGGAGGACAACACTCTTTGGGAATTCGGCAATCCCATTTCGCTGGGAAGCCTTGTAAGGGCAGTTAACCGGGGAGGTTCACGGGGGTCTTGTAGTAAGACAAGAGGGGGAGCAGCACTTTGTGAATACAGCGGACAGAGGCAAGGAGATAAGGACAGAGAGCGCAGAGAAGCACCGCGGGGAGGTGGAGGGAGAGAGGGAGTAGAGAAGAGAAGGTGCAGTTCAGGACCCCCCGAGACATAGCCTGGCGTGACGGGGCACAAGGACCGGGACTGCCACAGGCCCCGGCCGCGCCCCCCCACCCGCTCCCCTCACGCCAAGGATCTGTCACGCACCCGCACTCACCGCCCCGCGCGCACGACCCCACTGACCTGTCGGGCTCCGCCTCCGCCCGGCCCCGCGGGGAGGGGGCGGAGCCTCCGCGATGCCGCATCTCATTGGCCATCACTCCCTGCCGGCCCCGCCCTCCACCCATTTCGATTGGTCAGTCTGTGGGTCTGTTCCCGCCCCTTCCCCGCCTTGTTTTCATTCCCCCTCGCCGCGCGCGGCGGAGGGGAGCCGGCTTGCGCCGCTCTGGCCGCCGCCCCCCTGCCCTCCCCTGCCTTCCCGGTCCCCCCGGTGCATTGTGGGATTGTGGCGGCCCGGCCCAGCAGCGCCCCCTCCTCCCTCCCCCTCCCCAGCTCCTTCTCCATCCTC